>PKQL01000484.1:0-22410 GCA_002916455.1 Penicillium sp. CF05
GTAAAATCACAATAAGAAGGAATCTTTCAATTAGCCTGGCTGCTCACTAGTAGTGTTTGTAGTCTTTTAAATTCCACTTTCAAAAGTGCTTTTATTGAAGCATTAGTAGGGTTCTCCTTGCTAGTAATAAGCTAGATATTAATGTGCTTCTATTTTATAGTATCTTTGACAAATTGATACTTGATATCTAGCTACTTAGTGCCTTTGTTATATGCGTCCTTTTTTAGGGTCGTAACTATATTGTCGCTATCTGTATAAATTAGGATTAGGTGTGGTTTGTACTCGTTAATTAGATCGAGCTGAACTAATATCTTCTTTAGATAAAGAGCTTCCTTGATAGCGCTATCGAGTGTAATATACTACCTACACTTCTCCTCGGGCCCCTTAGATTAGTTTCCTATAGTAAGAGGCTCTCGCTAAAAGGCCCTTACTACCTAGCTCTCTGCGGATATTATAGCGTATCCTTCGGGTCTAGTGAGGCTTTCTTATTTAGTAAGTGTAGCTCTTACTAGCTCGCTATAGTAGGCGAGGATCTGATGTCACATGCCAGATCACATGTCATTGATTAGTTTGCTTTCTTCTTTGTTTGCCTTAGGCGAGCAAGGACAGGGTTTGCATGGTTTGCATAGATCTCTGGTTTGATTAGCTTTCTCAGAGAGCTCGCCAGATCTTGCTTTCCTTTCTCTCTTTCTCTCCCTGTCTTTAGTATTCTCGTTGGAATGCACTCTCTTGCTTTGCTCTGCTTTGCTCGTAGATCTGGCTCGTCACATAATACAAGGTAAGATACTATAAGGATCGTATGGTTTTTATTAGATAGTCCTAGCTAGTAGATATATATAGGATAATTATATAATAATAAGCCCTCGCTTCCTAGGCCGTAATGGCCTTAGGCAGCCCACTTCCTATAGGTTGCCTGAGGTAGTAGGCTAATGCAAACCCTGTAAACCCTTCGGGATGACACGAAGCAGTAACTCTTGTCGCGTGAGCTATAGCCCAACGGATGTTTGGTACTATAGTGGGGAACATCCATAGAAGGTGCCCACCTGGATATACTTGCCCGAATCAACCATGGCAAATGTATGTCTTCTGTCGTATTTACAATATGCCCTACCCTCAATCCCAACCAATCCACCCCCCAGACCCTCATGAAACATATCAGACACTGCATATGCAGCAACAGACATCTCTATAAATGCTAGTTGGCGGGGATTCACGTTGAATGCCGTCCTTCATAGATATGGACACCTTCTTGCACATGCACACCTGCCGCCAGATTCTATGCCAACCTCTCCACCTCCTATCATTACATCAGACAATGCCTTGAGGAGTAGAGTAGCGGAATATGTTATTTCAAGGGTCCAAGGAGTTCTCCATGCTGGATTTGACCATCTGACTGCGCTGAACCAGATGTATGGTATGACGAGAGTGTCATTCGGAGTTGGAAGTCCGCGAAGGTCATTGACAATTTCGCTCCTGCCACGGCATGTTCTACCCTCAATCTTCCAGATGACACAAGTTGGAACCGTGCCCCGGGAGGTATCAAGCCGTCTTGGATATGGAACACAGACATGGCAACGAATCCCAATCCTGGTCTGCGCAGTGAGTTCCCCCGAGCACTTGGTCAAGTCAATTGGTATATGAGGCAGCATCATGCGCGATATGGGTTTCTTCTTACCGATCGAGAGCTGGCTGTATTTCGACGCTTAGACGACAAAGGCTACCTGGAGCTTGCCCCACCTATTCCTTTCACTACAGGTGGGAGCGCTTCGCAGCCACAACTCACGGTCCTATTGACATTGTGGTACGTGGGAATGCTCCCTGCAAATGGTCAAAGGGGTGACCGTTGGAATATGTAGAAATGCTCCGGACCATACTACATGCCAAGCTCGCGCTCTTTCATTTAATGAGTACTAGGCGTGAGGCTCTGTTGGACAGAAGCATTCATTGGTGCTTATATCCAATCTCTAAGATCTCACCGACGGGCATAAGGAAAACTTGAGAATATGAAGTAAAGCTTTGAAATATCACATCGCGTTTACATACAAATTGGAAATATGTGCTGAACACGCCAAGAACAAGCTGCCGCGTGGGATATCATTGTTGAACTTGAATCATTTCCCTAACCATCGTCAGAAACTTCTCACGGTACTCACCAGCCGTCGTCGTAATAGACATTGGACCTTTGCGACCCACAACATTGAACGTTTGCACGGCCCCGGACAATGCTTGTGCGTGGAATTTGTGGCGCGCCCAGAAAAAATCGAGGATCACAGCCCGATACTTCCACTTTCCATCAGCAGACGGGAGACCTTCTCTCCAGGGACTGTGCCGCCCTAGAATAGCAGGTTCTGAGGAAGCTGGCATTCTGACCAGGAATAGAGAGTAATCAACGGCATTAGCTTCTCCCAAGAACTTTGTATCGGCTTCCAAAGATTGCATAAAAGCGTCATAGTCCTTTTTCCAAAGATGGAGCTTGTCGTTGAAGGTATCCGCCAGTTTGTTCAGCGTTTCTTCGCTGACAAGAGGTTCGGGGATAAGATCACGCTCGGGGTAAAAGTAGTCGATTGGTTTGAGATCGTAGGTTTCCCACTGTGCGCCGTTGGGATCCTCGTCTTTGCCGAGGAGGATATTCTCCATGACAATATGGTGTGCTGGCGTGCATCCAAAGAGAGTACCAAGAGTCACATAGGGAGAGAGGATATAGTCTGTGATCCATACCAAGACCGAGTCCGGATGGTCTCGCATGTAATAATAGTATGGCTCGAGGAGGTCTGCCTGGAAAAAGGTGTGCTCGAAATGACGAGGGAGGCTCTTGATGACGAAGTGACCATCGAGACTGCTGAAGAATGTCTACCATTATGAGCAAGTCGGTATTATCTCTTTGCAGTTGTAACGAGACTACTCACAGAACCAGAGTATCCCATGTCCCCCATCATTTTCAGAGGGGGCTGGCCGCTCGTGCGGAAGCTCGCCTTATACTCATCTTCATCAAACTTCCAGATCTCCTTTCGTAGCCGTGCAAATAATTCCAGCTCAAATCGGACGAGTTTAATTCGTCGCACGGTGAAGAAAGCAAGAAATCGACCCCAGACTTTCTTCTTGCACTTATCTGGTTCGCGTAGCAAGCCAGACTGAATGGACTTGGTCAAAGCTGACTCCCTACGTGTGTTGCCCATGATGAGACGAGATGTAAAGACATGATTCAAGCAAGGAGTTTCTTTCTTTTTTCCCAGGTTTTGTAGGTGTCGTGTCGAAGCAGCTTGTTTTAAAAAGACAGTGACGTCAGATAGAAAATCGCGTGGTCTTAGCTATATACCCACGATGGTAAAATACCCGGGATATCATGTGACCACTTGTACGGATACAAAAGTGCCCCCGGGGCCGGATGTTTCGTTTAGTCATACTTGTTCGCGTCCACCCGACGGGTGGACAGAATTGTCTAGTTCAGGCGTTCGCACTCATCGAGAATAGCCTTCTCTTGCAGCATCAATAAAAACAACTTGCCTAGGCCACACGATTATTTAGGCGCAGGAGAAGAAGCAAGGGCTTTAAAGCCGGATGCTAGACTCTAGGAACCGGCATGAAGTCGGTTATAGTCTCTACCTAGGTACAGATAGCAGTAATAATACAGTACGTAAAGTGGCACATGTGGTATGGTATAAAACCTTCGCAATGTGGATAATAAAAGTAATCAAGTCCGAAAGCTTGGCAAATCTGATAATTTTCCCATGATTTGATTTCAATGCGCGTTTTCCGACTGCTGGAGAGAGCATTGTTGGCCCATAATGCCATGGTTCCATATTAAATTTCCAAACATCCACATGAAGCTTGAATCAACGTCGGAAGCGAAGGGACCCAGTGGAGTCTCAATGAGGGTAACTGGATGTGGTAATGATCTTTAAGCCACCGGCGATCTGATTAGATCTCGTCGCAGGCTGACGCCTTGTCTCTGGGCCCAGTGGGGTAAGGGCCCACGACTTGAACGAATATGTTTGGACTACGTTAGATGTATACCGCGTGTGTTGTAACACTCTCGATATAGGGGGAAAGGATTGTCTGGTTGGCCCACATATGATCGTTCAAAACATAGCTAGCCAATGTGCCGACTTCGGTGTTTTATGTGGGAATTCCGCATGCTTTAGTTATCTTATATCCTACTTGTCTTTTCCTCCGGGTTCAACATACCCTTGAAACCCCTCAACCTGTTTGAGTCCTTGGAAGTTTGTGTTTTATATCTATCGTCATGCCGCTTCGTCCCTTGATGCAAAGGGCCAGGTCGGTTTTTCATCGAACGAAACTGGACAGAGACGAGGCTGCACGTTCTTCAGTCGAGATCGACAGGAACACGGTAGAGGCAGAGAAGACAGATAGGCCAATCACCCATCCCGAAGAGACACTTCCAAACAATGGTGCCGAGTTACCAGGTGTGCCCTATGAAGAGCTTCAACATGGTATTCAGGAAGTTGAGGCCGTAACTCAGACCTGGTCGAAAGTCTCCTTGATCTTCGTGTTCATCAAGTAAGACAATTTCCCCCCTCTTCGGTTGCATCCCTAGTCTTAAACTTCAATAGTATGTGGTTCCTTTACTTCACGTATGCCTGGATATCGTCAATTGATGGCAGCTTGAGCACTTATGTGGCTAGCTCCTTCCAACAACATTCCTTATCTGGTCTTCCTACCGCTATTGCGGATGCTTTCTCCGCTGCCGTCTTCCTTCCAGTGGCCAAGATGATGGACACTTGGGGTCGAGCCGAAGGGTTCCTGGTAATGTCGATTTGCGCCACCGTAGGCCTCATTCTTATGGCCTCTTGCAATAGTTTCCCTGTCTATTGTGCCGCCAATGTAAGGAGCCTGGGAATATCCATGAATCATTGAACAGGTGCTAATAGGGAATTCAGGTGTTTTACTACATCGGATTCGGAGGCATGCAGTTCGCTGTGGATGTCATCACGGCCGATCTCTCGCAGTTGAGAAACCGAGCTCTTGCATACGCTTTCACGTCTTCTCCATACATTATTACAGCCTTTGCTGGACCGAAGGTGGCGAACTTGTTCTACGCTCATACTGGCTGGAGATGGGCATATGGTACTTTCGCCATCATTTTCCCTGTCGTGGCTGCTCCGTTGTTCTTCGTCCTGAAGTTCAATCTAACAAAAGCCAAAAAGGGAAATGCTGTGGTTATCAGAGAGAACAGCGGGCGGTCGTTCTTTGAAAGTGTCTGGTTTTGGACACTCGAGTTCGATCGTGAGTATTCCATACTGCCAATTGATTCTTCTACAGAAAGCTAATATTCCATACAGTAATCGGAGTCTTCATCTTTACTGCGGGACTTGTCCTATTTGAACTTCCATTTGACATTGCTAGCGAGGCTCCTAACGGCTGGGGCACAGATTATGTCATTGCTATGATTGTCGTTGGATTCTCGATGCTCTTCTTCTTTGCTTTCTACGAGAGGTACATCGCCCCCACGCCTTTACTCCCCTACTCTTTCCTCACCAACCGAACCGTCGTCGGTGCATGTCTCTTGGATGCCACGTACCAGCTTTCAAACTATTGCTGGAACAACTACTTCTCGAACTTCCTTCAAGTGGTTAACGACCTCACTATTGCCGAAGCTGGGTATATCACCAATACATTCGACGTGGTTTCTGGTGTACTTTTGTTCTTCGTTGGATGGGTGATCCGAAAAACCGGTCGCTTCAAGTGGCTTCTTTATATTTCCGTTCCTCTATACATATTCGCCCAGGGTTTGATGATCTACTTCCGCCGTCCCGGCCAGAGTGTCGGTTACCAGGTTATGTGTCAAATATTCATCTCAATTGGCGGATCGATCTTCATCATCGTCCAGCAGCTGTCTATTCTCGCTGCCGTTGATCACCAGCATGTCGCTACAGCTCTTGCCTTGCTCAATGTCGTCGGGACAATCGGCGATTCCGCAGGTCTTACTATCTCCGTGGCGATTTGGAACAACACATACAAGAAGGCCCTCACATGGTATCTGCCAGACTTGACGGATTTGGCGATGATCTACGAAGATATCGAGATGCAGTTGAGCTACGCTCCGGGTACTCCGATGAGAGCGGCTATCCAGAAAGCGTATGGCTACATGCAAGTTAGGATGCTTTCTGCTGGATTGGATGTGATGGTTCTGGCGTTTGCGTGGACTATCATGATCAAGAACATCGATCTGAAGAAGGTTGCTCAGGTCAAGGGCATGGTGTTCTAAAGGGCCAATGTGAACCTCAAGAAGGTTCATCGCCTATCACCCACCACTTGGTTGTTGTGTTTTGTTCGTCTGCACAATTTGATTCCTATATCTGTTTTAGTTATTCAATTTAGAAGCACACATTTTCGTGCATGCCATGCAAATACTTGGTTTATTTTCTTGGCTTTATGATACTCCACTTTTATCTATGCCCGTTAGATCTGCCATCTCTTGAGATACAAACAAATAAGAGCTGTTTTGGATATGATGTTACTGGAAATAGTAATTGATTGGCGTCTTCCCAGTGGGGTTCCAGACAAGGAGGGTGCACGAAGCGCAGCAACACACGGCATTCACCTTCGACATTGACAAGACCTCGATCAGATTTCAAATTTACCTTTTGGAATCTGGCTGATCTGCTTTTTATCGCAATGGCGGAAGTGGCTGAGTGGTTTTGAGCGTCATCACCTTCGCAACCGTTGTCGTCCAAACCACGGAATCTATAATCACGATCAAGGATTGCTGGAACCAGTTTCGTGATGTACCCGGTGACCTCAAATATCGGTTAAGGGATCTTGAACTGTTTGGACTGGTCCTCGCCGAAATATAGGAGGATGTATCACAAGATTTGTGCAGTCCCAAGGTCTCGCTAAAGTTGCCTTGAAAGTTGACGTTGCCGAAATCGAACTGGTGGACAACTTCGAGTGATAAATTATACGCAGGTCCGAAGTTATGCGGCGTGTATATTTTTATCTTTTGCAGTTGCTCATGGCGCTTTTCTTCGGCAATCTCATCTTTTATTGAGCAAAAGAAGTGGGTTCTATCTAGCACTGAGCCTGACTCAAAGCTCTCTCATAAAACCGGCGGCAGCTAAGATGGGGGAGGAAATCAAGTAGGTATAGTCAGAGCTCCAGATAAACTCAATGTGCTCTGTCTGTTAGATGTCTAGAAAGTATCTAGTCATCTGATCCCACTGTTTGCTCTCCTACTTCGGATATCTTCCAAGTTTGCTCATTTCTCAGTCTTCTTCCTTAAACCACCCATCCAGAGACGACCTTGTCCTAATCTGCCTTCTCCACTGCATATCCTCAAATTGTGAGCGTCTTGCTTGTGATCTACTTCTTTTAACCAACACCCCCTTCAAAGCTTATTTTGCGGCGAAGCATCACGCCGTGAGACCCTCGATCCCTGGTCCGTCACCCTCATCGGTCACACCCATTGATGTGCACGTACGAGCCCAACTGAGCCGAGCTCTGCTGACAACTTCGATAGTGATCGGTGTCTTTACGTCTTTTCGCACCGAGCTTCCTTCCCTCCACGTCTGTCAGAAAACCACGCAATTCTCTGCACAGCACGAGATCTACACTCAAGATACAGACATTCCAGATCTTGTCACGACACCATCTCTCTGTTATCTACAACTCCTAAGCTTTACACGCGACTTTGCCTGTTCCAGCCGCCGCTATGTCGACATCTTCCAACGAAAACACGATTTTCGACTTCGAAGTCCGCGAGGACGAGATCGACCTAGCTAAATCAGTTCCTAAACTGAAGGGCGCCTCCAACTGGAGGATGTGGGAAACTCAGATGTTCATGATGCTTCGTTTCAACAATCCTGTCTATGTGCAGTTGGTTAGAGATGAGATCAAGATGCCTCCCACTCCCATTTACGCAGATCAATCTCATAGAAGTGTCCGAAACCTTCTTTTTAGAGAGGCTGGGGGCAATGAAGAAAAGGAAACTCGCATTACTGCAGAGGCCATCAAAGCTCACTCCATCCAGATTGTCGCTTCGAATTTGGAGCTACGCAAGCACCACGTAGATGGCGAAGAGAAGTGGGAAAGGGCTAACACCCGAGCTTTCCTACAATTTGTATCTACGCTCGAACCGCAGATCTCCTCTTCACTTTATGATATTACCAATGTTCGCGAGGCTTATCTTGCTCTGAAAGATCTCTACTGGAATCCGTCACACCATGCTACCTACCTCCGGTTTAAGAAACTTGTCAACCTCCGCTATAAAAGGGAAGATCCTCACACCTTTGTGGCGCGTTTTAAGAATGTTCTTGGGGACTACACTGCTTTTGTTGGAGACATGACAGCCTTGCAAGAGCTCTGCCACTTTAAGAGGGCAGTTGTCAGCAATCCTCGGTGTCATCTCTTCATTCTGAATCTCACGATCAACGAAGAAGACCCTGACATGATGAATCAGGTCTACCGCGATTTCGTCGTGGCTGTGAGATTGCACCAGATGCTTTCAAAGTCCTGATAGAACCGAGTACCTTTTGGATACCCAGTTGGCCAAGACTCAATTACTTTAATGCTCTGTGTGCTTCTCAGTGAATGTTCTCTCTAATTCTTCTTTGATTTTCATCTTTCTTTCATTTTCATTTTTGTTCCATTCCTACCTTTTTTCCTTTTTAAATTCGTCTCACTTCTTTCATTGTTTCCCTGGCCTGGGCCAGTTTGATGAACGTGCCAAAATTTCAACACTACCTGGACTGTATCAGATCGAAGGTCAACCCCGACTTTGACTCTCGGAGCTCGAGGCGTCTAGGGCTCTTCGGGAACACAAGAACACCACGTTCTGGAGATGCTCATTCTACAGCATCTCACGAAAGTCAACGAGGATATTGTTCATGCCTCGTTCGTGACTTGACCACTATTGAACTCCGCTACTCCGGTATTGTCCAGTCAGAGCACGATTGCGTCTACCACGCGCTTGCCACAGTAGGTCTCTCAAGGCGAATCAGAGAAGCGTATTCAGAAAATCTCGATACATTACATTCCGAGCCTTGGCCATATTGCCAAATATCTTTTCATTCCCCGTAGTAAATCCCCTCGATAGTGCCAGAAGACATTCCATAAGAAAATGAATTGGCAAATGCACTCTGCATGCTCTTTAGATGGCGGGAGTGTATTTGCAACAGTAGAAGTCCGTCAAGAGTCGAGCTGAATTGAGACAATGTGATGGCCGGATATCAAGGTAAACATAGCAGTCATGAATGGGACCCTTCAACCCTCGTCCGCTATAGGTGACAAGCTTCATTTATTCCTCTGTAGACATAATCAGTATCTCTTTTCTGAAACTTATTTTTGGATTTTTGGCTACAGTTAAGTTGCTCATCCATTGCTTTTACTGGCCAGTATATCAGTTTCCGACAAAACAAGCCTTCAGAGCATACAGTGCTGTGGTGTCTGAGGCTCAACTGTGGGGACTGGACCAAGTGGCTTAGATGATCTCCAGAGATAGTCTTCATATGCGTTAGTCTCACCTGTCTCCCGTGTACTCCGTATGTGGGCTGAATATATATTTACCTAGGTATGTATGTATACCGGCAGCTGACCGAGGATGTGCCGTTCCCGTTCCATGGTTGGCATTCTACCTTAGTTCTGTGGGTCTTCAGGCCAGCCACCTGGCCAGTCATGTGGTTACGTAAATATCGGCACGCTCCCGGGAGTCTACCTCGGAGGGCTTCCGAGGTCACGCGCGCAGAGATAACAATCACAAATGGCCTAATATATCAAACCCGGGCTGTCTTGGAATTCTTTCTAGATAATACGTTCCGTAACCGAGAACGCTAGGATGTGACTCGTGAGATGCCTTTCTTTCGCCAAAGGAGAATTCGGTATCTCTGAGGACCACACGTGTGTATCTCTGACCTTATCGAATTTTTTTTCGCACCGCTCCACTTTCCCTCGACGCTAAACCAACCTTGGAACTCTGCCAGGCAAATTCAGACATCGGTGGAACTGAAGAAGAACCCACAATCCAGGTCGCACAGGTTGTGTAGTTTGTTTTCATCGTACAACATATGTTTATTTTCACGTTCAGCCTCTAATTCCATATCCAAGCGCTCGGGTAGTGCGCCCCGATTGAGAAACTGGAGAAATCTCAATCCCGGCTAGTCGACTCGACGGAAAGACCTCGGGAAAATTAAGCACACGACCCATTGGGATCCACAACTACCCGTGCGGAGAGACTTTCCAAGGACTCGAGAAAAGTTAGCCTGAACTACGCCACCAATCAATGCAGACGGCAGGGGTTGCTGTGGCAAGATAATGCTACCTTGTCTTATCATTTTTGCCGTGAATGTGGTTACATGTGGCTGCAAGTGGTTTGAGTTGCCCCTAGGCGAGACGGGACCTCCGCTGTACACCGTCGGTCAATCCGTTCATTGGCATTTCTTGTAGCCAAACAGGATGAGAAGGGAAGAAGGTCCGATAGCGTCTTGTGCCAATCCTTGGGCTTTATCTCTCAATCCCCAGAAAATATAATATGTATGCAATTAAATTAAATAAAATAAAATAAAATAAAACAAATGGGAGACCCATAATTAATTCTTGCCCGTTTTATAAAAGTCGAAATTTTCCTCGCAAGTTGAAGGACCCATGGGTCTCAAGCGATCTGATTTTCTCGGTACTTTTTGAGTTTCACGCTTAATTGTAAATTTGTGACGGGCGTGCTTTTCCTACTTCCCCAACATTCGAGTTTGCGATCGGGGAATCGTGATGGATAAGACCCAGGAAGCTGATCCTACGGGATCGCACGTTGTGCATACAGATCCTGTGCTGGATCCAGGGAATCAACATCACCATCCCCATCAACACCATACAGCCTATGCCACAGAGGGACGTCAAGATGAAGTGGTCTACTCTAAAGATGCTGAATTCGAGAAAGGTATTGTGCCTGAACAAACACCGCTGGACCACGGCAGCAAGAACTCCAAAGACGAAGAAGCCGGCGAGAATTTCCCAGCCAAGCGCACCTGGTATCGCCGCGTGCAAAAACAACAGAGACATATAGTCCATGCTGTGGTCTGGCTTCTGTTTACCGGGTGAGTGAGCTACTTTGATTCTACTGGGATTTTACAGTTGTACTGTATACCATCGACTCAATTCGGGGCTTACACATACTCTTCACCTAGCTGGTGGATTGCTGGTCTGATACTACACCGACATGATATAGGATGGCTCATCCCATTCCTGCTCTATCTTGCCATCACGCTGCGAATCCTTTTCTTCTATGTTCCCATTAGTATCGTGTCAAAGCCCATGCACTGGGTTTGGGATCATACTGGTCCCCCTTTCGTGCGCCTGATTCCCGAGAAGCTGAGAACAGTCAGTGCCGCCGCACTATGTATCGGTGTAATTCTTATTGGTTCGTTCGTGTCCGAAGAATCAATGGATAACACCCGCGCCAACCGTGCAGTCAGTCTGTTCGGAATGGTAGTCTTCCTCTTCGGGCTATGGCTCACGTCTCGAAACCGCAAGAAGATCGTCTGGCACACTGTCATTGTCGGCATGCTGGCGCAATTTATCGTTGCTCTGTTCGTGCTGCGCACTACTGCTGGATACGACATCTTCAACTTCATCTCAACGCTAGCCAGAGAACTGCTTGGTTTTGCTTCCGAAGGAGTCATCTTCTTGACCAGCGAGGACTTCTACGCTTATAAAACGGACTATGTCCCAGCGAAATTCTTCATCATCAACGTCGTCTCCGCCATCATCTTCTTCGTCTCCTTCGTCCAACTCTTGTACTACTACAATATCCTGCAGTGGTTCATTGGTAAATTCGCCATCTTCTTCTTCTGGAGCATGCGCGTTTCCGGTGCCGAGGCCGTTGTCGCTGCCGCATCCCCATTCATCGGCCAGGGCGAATCAGCCATGCTGATCCGCCCCTTCATCGCCCACCTCACCATGGCCGAGATGCACCAAGTCATGTGCTCCGGCTTCGCCACCATCGCCGGAAGTGTCCTGATCGCCTATATCAGCATCGGTGTCAGCGCGCAGGCAATGGTCAGTGCCTGCGTCATGAGTATCCCCGCTTCACTAGCGGTCTCGAAGATTCGTTGGCCCGAAGAGGAAGAAACCCTCACTGCAGGTCGTGTCGTCGTCCCCGATGAAGACGAACACCGTGCCTCCAATGCCCTCCACGCATTCACCGGCGGCACCTGGCTCGGTCTGAAGATTGCTGCCATGATCACATCGACCCTTCTGTGCATCATCGCGCTCGTCGGTCTAATCAACGGCCTCCTCACTTGGTGGGGCCGATACCTGAACATCAACGAACCCCCTCTGACTCTCGAGTTGATCGTCGGATACATCTGCTATCCGGTCGCCTTCCTGCTCGGTGTCTCCCGTGACGGTGACCTCCTCAAGGTTGGCCAGCTGATTGGTCTTAAACTCGTTACCGTAAGTTCCTCATCTTCATAAGCCGTCATTTCCTTCTCCTAACCAGCCACAGAACGAATTTGTTGCCTATGACCGTCTCCAACACTGGGATGATTACGCAGACCTCTCCGACCGCTCTCGTCTTATCGTTACATACGCGCTCTGTGGATTCGCTAATATCGGCTCCCTCGGTAACCAGATCGGTGTCCTGTCGCAGATCGCGCCTGGTCGTGCTAGTGATGTGTCGCGCGTTGCATTCAGCGCTATGGTTACTGGTGCCATTAGTACTTTTACCAGTGCGGCGGTTGCCGGCTTGTTGATTACCAATGAGAAGCAGTACTTCGGTTCCACCTAGGTACGATGTATCTTAATCTGGGGGGTGGTTGCTTGATTTCATACGGTTACTTGAGCCTTTATTTATATGTATTCATGGGTTTGTCCAATCTTGATAGCGTCAACTTTGAAATTATCGGCAGAATCGATTATAATTTTCACATATCCTTATTTTTTACTTCTATGGGGGAAGCAGAGGTGGACGTAGTAGAATAGTCGGTTGCATAAGTAGGACTTTGTCCTTGATATTACTAGGTAGGATTCACCTCTATACCCGTGGACCCCTGCGGAACTTACCTTGATAAAGTCTGGATAAACGAGTCTTCTATGCTTATGCGGGGAATACGAGCCAGACGAGGACTGTCCCATACAATATTGGAAGTAAAGTGTACAGGATCAAATTGATCTACAATGACACGACGATGAATAGATCTACCGCCCTAGGAGCAATGACCAGAAGAAATGAAACGAGACAACCGCCCGAGGATCTCAAGAGCAAGAGTTTCTCACGCCGGTACCCGAATGCGAAGGTCCAGAGGAACTAGTAACAATAGGAACAAAGATAGAAAATGGCATAGCCAAGCAACCCAGAAACTCCCAGGCCCAAACCAGGCCCGTTATGCATTTGCAGCACGATCCCACCGCAAGTAGGCGACAGGGCCAACCGACGCCGATGCAGAATGAAAAGAAAAATATATCAAATCCAACGCTCTATTCATCGTCCAGGTCTTGGTGTCGGGCGAGGACGTGGCGCTTAAATTCCGCCTGGTCCGAGTCCCAAAGCTCGGCTGCTTGGGCGTTCAAGGGGCTCGCACTGGGTCAACGTTAGCGATGATGGAAGTTATAGAGGATGTGAGTAAACGCTTACTTGTTAGGCTCACCAAGCAAACTTTGCAGGCTGAGCAGAACACTCGATACGTTGTAGACGGCGCTCCACTTGTCCTTGAGGATGTCGAGGCAGATGCGCCCGGAGAAGTCGACATTGGGGTGGTAGATCGGAGTCTTGAACAAGACTGTTGGGGGAGAGTAGGGATAGTTGTTGGGGAACGCGAAGGAGAGTTTCAGTGTGAGGCCCTCGTAGGGAGTCTCGGTCGGACCGGTGATGGTCGCTGTCCACGAGAGGAGGTTGCCGTCTGCGTCGGGGAAGGCGGAAATGCCGGGCGAGGGGGAGAGCATGAGTTGCATGAGCTCGGCTTGCAGGCTATACGAATCAAAGAGGTCAGGTCAGCTATATGTAATCCCAAATCAAACTGAACTGTAGAGCTGTTTGTGTGCTGAGGAAGACGAACCGTTTGGTCACGCTCTGGGTGTCGCTTTTTTGACCCGAGGGGTTCAGCTTGCTAGCTTGCTGCGCATCGGGCGCCGAGTTCTGCGTGTCTTCCATGCTGTAGTCCATCGTGGATCGGGAAGTAAGGCAATCGAGGTTCTTAAGGAATAGTAAGAAATCTGCGGATTCCCGGTTGTGGAATGCTAGTAACAGTAGCACGAGGGGTTGGAATGACGCCGGATCCGTAACAATGACCCACGGGGAACTTGATGCAACGAAAATTTAGAAAGGAGGAATGAATTGTGAGAATGGAGGATTTATGTGAAGTGAACAAAGTGAACAAAGAAGAAAATAGAAGTTTTGTTTACTCGGCCCTTAGACGCCCCGGGCAACGCGAACCCCGCTTAGGTCAATTTACCAATTTACCTCCAGAAAGGAAATGGATTTCTGTTTATACTTGCACGCATATTGTATATATACTTGAAGCCATATTTAACTGAATAAAAGAAACAAATATATTGTACAATTTGAAACATAACTAAATAGTCGATCTGGTAAATTTAGTGCGAGAAATCAACTGCGGGTCTTGCAGTTAAGGTATTAATAGCACAATGTAGTATAATATCAGAGCTTTAGTATACTTGCATATACACTATGTAGTAGTCGTAATCCATATCATATGTACAGAGTGAAACTATTCCCTTCATCACCTTCTACTTTGTATTGCGCCTCTGTCAACACACTACCCGATCAGGATAAAGTGGTCCGCGTCTTGTCCCGCGTTTCGCTACCCTTGCTTCGACGCGACATCTCAGCCTATCTTGTTTCCCACTCGTTATGCCTTTTTAATCATAATTTATTTCCTGTCCCTTCGTGTATCTATCCATTACCCTGTACATCAAATCGCATTCACTGAATTCCCTGTGAGCTCATCGAAATGCAGCATTCGCAGCTGGCCCCGCTGCCGAACGATGTACCGTTTCGCATCGTGTCCAAGACCATCGGCCAAGGTGCCTACGCATGGTAAGTACAAGACCCACAGCATAAAGTATCCAGATCTGACTCTGTTTGGTCCATCTAGCATCAAAAAAGCCTGCCCGTTAGATTCAGACAACCCCGTCTTCGCCGTCAAGTACATCCACAAAGATTACGCCGCGCGACATGGGAAGATCAGCGCAAGACAATTACAACTGGAAGTCACAGTACACAGACACGTCTCGGGCCATGGGAATATTATCAACTTCTATCAGACTGGCGAGGATGAGGTGTGGCGTTGGATCGCAATGGAGTTGGCCGAAGGCGGGGATCTTTTCGATAAGATCGAGGCCGACGAGGGTGTGGGCGAGGATATTGCCCATGTCTATTTCTCGCAGCTTGTCAGCGCTGTGAGCTTTATGCACTCCAAGGGCGTCGGTCATCGTGATATCAAGCCCGAGAACATGCTCCTGACTGGCGACGGAAATCTCAAGATCGCCGACTTCGGTCTGGCGGCGCTGTTCGAGTACAAGGGAACGAGGAAACTCTCAACTACATTCTGTGGCAGCCCCCCATATATTGCACCTGAGGTAATTAGCAGCAGTACTCGAGGTCAGAACAAAGGAGCTGGGTATCATCCGGACCTAGTCGACATTTGGTCTTGTGGCATCGTGCTTTTCGTCCTGTTGGCCGGTAACACGCCGTGGGATAGCCCAACAGATGATAGCTTTGAGTACCACGAATATGTTGAGACAAACGCGCGGACTACCGATGAGCTCTGGCAGAAGTTACCACCTGCTACATTATCACTATTGCGTGGCATGTTGACAGTGGACCCCGAAAAGCGATTCTCGCTAGAGGATGTCCGAAGGCATCCTTGGTACACTCGTGCAAACAAATACCTCTCCACCGAGGGCAAGTTGAGAGATCCAATTAATCTCGCCACCTCAATGTTTGAATCGCTTCATATCGACTTCAGCCAGGATCCTCTTTCCCAATCCGGGAAGGGGTCGAGTCGCAGCTTTGATCCCATGGACATGGATGGTGATGACGGCGGTGCAAATGCAGGCTTATCCTCGACACAGCCGGAGATGTTGGGAGGTGGCATGTTGATGGACTGGGACAGTCCACAGAATGCTGATGTGTTTTCTTCGACCCAGCCGTTTGGAAAGACGTTTGCCTCTCAGGATGCAGCTATCGCGGGCCATCTCGAGGATGAACCTTCTATGTCGCAGTTCTCTCAGCAGCCTTCGGTTCCTGTGAGTCGAACTCAGAATGCACAGAAGTTCCAAGATATTATCCCCTCGCGTTCATTGACGCGTTTCTATTCAGCATGGGAGCTCAAGCTTCTCGTGCCTCTCATCTGTGAGGCATTTCACCGACTGGGGGTTCCAGTTCCGAGTGTCCCTGCTGTTGGTGCTGGAGATACTTTTGCCATGATTCGGGTGATTGCCAAGGATGGCAGGATGTGTCCACTCCAGGGTAAAGTGCTCATTGACTGTGTCTCCGAGGGGTTATTTGAGGTGGAATTCGTCAAGATCAAAGGTGATCCGCTTGAATGGCGACGTTTCTTTAAAAAGGTGGCGATCCTCTGCAAAGAAGCCGTCTTCAGACCGGATGAATAGAGGTGGCTGTGTCCTCTGTGGATTACCATCTACTTTCCAAGGTTGTTTATGCTTTTGCCTACATAGTTTATTTTCGAATGTACGACTCATGACTGATTGACGATGGGGGAAATTGGGCTGGGCTGGAGTTTGGCTGTGTGAAAGGAACACCTCATCTCATTCAAATATTCTCTATTTCTAAAATGCATATAACATATAGTTTCAAAAATAGAGACGTTTCTGTATGTCTTTTTTCCCGTGTCAGTGCTAGAGGCAATGTAAACCTTGGATATATATAACATGTGATACCAAGCACGAGGCCCTATAAGGCAATGCCGTCCACATATATTTAGTTCAGCTCCCATGCAGGGGTGGCTGTGCTATGGAATATATCAGAATGTTCTCTCCTAATTATTTAAAAGCCGGTGAACCCCCCAAACCGGAAAAGTCTCCCGAGCCTGCCGTGTCCGATCTGAGGTTATCTCAAGAGTGCCCAAACGTCACAAGCCCATCACTCAATGAAACATCATTTTTATACTTACTTGTACCCTTGATCAGCTTTGCATCTAGCCCGGTCTTTCGTCTCATGCCAATTAAACCCACGTGACGGTCTGGAGCGCAGATCGCGGGGAAAAGCCGACAGAAAAAGTGTCTAGAATTTTGTTCAGGAGACCGATATCCCCGTAGCCGAATTCCCCTCCTCAGCCTGCCCTCAATGCGGCTGATCCCTCTCCATGGATAAGCTGCCGGTAGAGATTCTGTCCAAAATCATCGACTGTAAGCCCCGGATCTTCCCCGCACCAGTTTCAACCGAGAACTGATAGCTCTGCGATAACCAGACCTTGCTCCACAAGAAAAGGTCCAACTCCAATCCATATCAAAAAAGTTCTTTGCTCTTGCCCGTGATAATAATCAATGGAGATTGCACTGTTATGAGCAGTCATGGGCTGCTCGGCAGGCTGCCCGCTTCGCTGCCAGAGCCTCGGAAAGTCTGAATTCCGACGCGACTCTTTCATTGTCGGCCCTAGGGGAGGAGTCGCTGTCGCTGAGCGATATCATTAAGCCTTCTATTTTGCCGGAAAATGGAGACTCTGGCGATACCAGGGAACTGTCTTGGAGTGAGAGGGCGAGAGCGGCTGCAGAATGGGACTCATCGGCTGAGGGGGAGCATGTGGACTGGTATTCGGAATATATTGCCCGCCACGGGCCCATATCCCTATCATGGGTTGAGCAGCCCTCGGTCCGCAAGGGTGAAGGGAAGCGAGGACAGTCTTATGAAGTCAAAGGCATGGGGCTGCTCAAAGACTGGAGTTCAGCCAGGCAGAACAAGATCATTGCCCCGCTTGAAGATGGCAGCGTCTGCATCTGGGACCTGAATCACTCCCACTCAGCTAACTCCCAAGGAAGTAAAGGCAAGATCCTTGGGGTCAGTGAACCAGGCATTCTCATGACCAACCTGTCTGGTCGTCGGGATCAGTCCCCATCCAAGGCTGCGTTGGAATTCATAAATTTAGGCGAGGGAGTGAGCGTGGATTCCCTGCGACAAAGAGCCTATCTGGCAGTTGGAAATGTCCTTAATGAAGTTGATCTGGAGACGCTGAGAGTGATTTCGCAGCAGCGCTATCCTTGGTCGATTTTCGCCCTTTCCCAGGAGACAGATTACTCAGTGCCATTGACACTAGCCACTACGCTCAGTCTGCAGATCTATGACTCTAGACTGTCGGCCGTCGAGGAAGAAGAGGCAATCAGCTCGCGATGCGAACAGGTACCCAGTCCACACGCCCCTGAGCTGGGTATCTTTTCCCACTCTGATTCGCCCTTGTTCCAACTCCAATCCAATGGACAGCCACCTACTCGTATACGCAGTCCAGGACCCTCAGATAAAGGAGCCAACTACGCACCTCTCTTCCAGCCTGGTCCTCTTTCCATCCTGCATCCGCCAGCTCCACATGTGAATACAATTCTCCTTGCAGGGCGCTTCCCCAGCATCCTGTGCTACGACCGCCGTTACTTCCCTCGCCTACAGACGACGGTCCATTCCGGCGGCCGACTATGCGGTCTTGCCTCAGTACCAGCGCCTCGGTTCCCGATCTTCTCAGGCTCCACCTACCCCGAGTCACATTCCATCGTGGCATGCGGAGACTATAACGGACGAGGCTCGCTAGAACTCTATAATCTCAAACCAGCACCCGACGAAGACCACAGCCCCTCGAATGTGACATCCACTCTCAGCCCAGAATACAAGAACCGCCAAAGCGCCGCGAGTTCCAAACTACTATCCGTGGGGTCGCACGGGAATCGCATCGTGTTTTCCGACGCCGAAGGGGACATCAAGTGGACCGAGCGAAACGGTCGGTCAGAAGTCCGACGGTGGAATATCAATACCTCCCAGCCTCAGATCCCATTTGATCGTCGTAGTCCACGGTCTACCTCGCAGACAGAAGAAGATCAGCCGCGTGGGCTTTGGCCTTCCCAATCGCCCGGCAATAACGAGGTAGCTCGCAAGATTCTCCCCACTGGTGGAAATCTCACTGGAGATGAGCTCCTCATATGGACTGGAGAGCGCATTGGTCGTATCAAGTTTTCCATCCCTGCGGACTATGAGATGAAGGTCGATGATAAAGAAGTCGAAGATGATGATGATGATGTGTTTATGCATGCGGAGGTTGATGAAGCTACACGCGAGAAGATGCGACATAGACGGCGTGATGATTGGGAGAGAGAACAGAGGTATGGAGATTATATGCGCCGTGCCCTTGAGAGGCAGGCGGATGAGGTCCGCTGGATGGGGAGTCGTGGGCTTGGCTGATAGAGTTTATATCTATTGCATCTGGATACCCAGTTCTAGTAGGTTGGAGAGTTAAAAACATCAATATGTGTCTATATATGGGTAATAGTCTATAGAGTATACTATTGAAAAACAACTGGGAATTGGTAGACCTCGGAGGTGAAGAATTGCCCCATTCAGTCTCCCGAGGCTTAGCAATCTCGCCCGGTCCGGCTCCCCCGCGATATCACAAGCATTTCTAATGATCTTGTCATCAGTGACTCAGTCTTTAATATTCTTCTTGTTTCTTGGTTTTGAAGTCAATCCCAATATTCTTCCTCTTGATTAATTGCTCATCCTCCTTTTCACTCATATCTCCTGCACCCCCGTGCATTCTAAACTACTCATCCTTGAAATTCCGCAGTGAGGGGCAAAAAAGAAACCAAAATGCCTTCGCCCACAGAAGTCGCACACCAATTCGACTCAATTGAGGATACAATTGCAGCATTTAGTAAGTGATCTTCTCACACAGAGAACCGACTTCACCACTACGAGCATTAGCTGCTTGCGGCGCCTTGTGATCCGACCAATGGACTAACGAGGACCTCCAACAGAGAATGGCGAATTCATCATTGTCCTCGATTCGCAAGACCGCGAGAACGAAGGCGACCTAATCATCGCCGCCGAGTCAATTACAGCCGCCCAGATGGCCTTCCTGGTGCGCTATACAAGGTAAGAGCTCGACCCAAGACAGCGACGGGGTAAAGACTACAAAAGCCGCAAACCCCCGTCCCTCCCCGCAGCACACCCACAAAGACGAATGCGCCAATCCGAATGCCATCTCAGCAAACCTCGCTAACAATTCCAAAATACAGCGGTTTAATATGCGCCCCCATCACCCCGGACCTCGCCACCCGCCTCGCGCTCCCACAAATGGTAACCGAGAACGCCGACCCCAAGTGCACAGCATACACAGTCACAATCGACTCGAGCGACGACTCTGTGACAACGGGGATATCCGCCGAGGACCGCGCACTGACATGTCGCACGCTCGCCTCTCCCACGGCGCAGATCGACTCCTTCCGCCGCCCCGGCCATATCATCCCGTTGCAGGCGCGGCCTGGCGGCGTGCGCGAGCGAACTGGCCACACCGAGGCTGCGGTGGATTTCTGTAAGCTTGCTGGTAAGGCGCCGGCTGGTGTTATTGCTGAGCTTGTTGAGGACGGGGAGATTGTTGAGGGCAAGCCGGAGATTGGGGGGAATAATGGTATGATGCGTCGGGATGGGTGTTTGCGCTTTGGAAAGAAGTGGGGGATTAAGGTGTGTACTATTGAGGATTTGGTGGCGTATTTGGATCGTGTTGAGGGTACCGGCGCTGCTGCGAATGGGAAGCATTGATCGCTGGGCTTGCATTTGATCTTTCGGTTGTTATATTCTGTGAGCTTTTGGGTCGTGTGCTTTTGGGTACCTTGTACATCACCACGCCTTCGCTTGGATACCTTTTTTTTTAGATGAATGGATGCATATGGGTAGACTCCAGGGCTTGTGTCTTTGATTGGTAGGAGTATGAACGTGGAAATGGTGGACTGACTGGCTACGCCGAGGAATATTGGTATATAGGTAGCTGTGTAGGGTAGCAAGGAATCGACTAATTTGTTTATTTGGGTATCTATCGTTTTCTGCGTGTAGTGTACAAATGTCAATGCTGTCGAAGCAGATGTAAAAATAGTGAATCAATTTCCAAGCAGCGACATTGAGGCCGCACGTATTTCCCAAACGCCAAAGCAATGCGAATCGATGATCGTATCAAAGCGACTTCTGGTGTCGCAACAAGCCAAGTGAGACCGTTGCGGCATCCTTGAACAACCCACTTACCGTTTGAGATGCGAGTAGTCCCTCAGAATGCTCGTCATATGAGTGTTGGTGGTCTTGCCACTTCGGCGTGGCTTCTTGGCCTTCTTAGACGGTGCAATGACCCGGGGGCCGAGTACCTTGTTCTTGTTGGTGGGTGTGATGCCGAACTTGTCCAATTCTTCCTTCACTACTTTGACATCGGGAACTTTGATCTTGTCCCAAATCTGCTTGAACTCATCGTCGAAGTGTTCAATCAGGGACGGATCGTTGGGCCAAACCATCTTGGGATGGTCATCCTTTTTGTTTCGAGTCACAAGTAGTTTGCCTTCCTTCTCCATCCGGTTGATCTCCTCTTCGACGGTGGGCCAGCCCTCCCTGAGTTCGCGAACACTCATACCTGCCGCAGTAGTCTGTGCTTGGAGGTATTTCAGGAGTTGCTCCGAGTTGCGAATGTTGTGAGGTGGGCGGAACCTGAATGTGCCTTCCCCGTTCGCGCCGCTCGGGTCAAACTCGACCTTCTCGTGAATCTGGAGAATGCTCCGAAGAGCCTGCACGTAGCCTTGGTCATGGGCGCGGTGCTGGAGTGAGAGGTATGAAATGATATCCGAGAACTTGAGCGGTATGTTCTTGTTCTTCATGTGCTCGATCGCAAATAGCACTTGCGTCATGATATCTTTGCCCGTGCCTGTGTTGGCCGGCTGGGAATAGACGATATCCGGATCATGGCGCTTCTTTTTGATCTCGCTAGAGGATGACGGGGTTGGTGCGGACGATGGGACCTGTGAACTGCTGCCAGAGACCGGTTGGTTACTGGCCCCACGTCGCTGCGTGGGCATGCGGTTTGCCGACTCCACGACACTAGCGTTGAAGCTTTTGAGTTGATTCTGAAGGTACGACATGGTGCGACGAAGGACTGGAGATCGCTGAGATTCAAGAGAAGAGTGGAACAGTGGAACTGAGCTGATATGGCAACCACTTGGTTTGACCGAGATCGAGCTGGAGGATTCAAACGGGGCTTAGCATAGGCACCGTGAGTGCTGTCTGAAAGAAAAGAAGACAATACACCCGAAGAGTGTTGTATAGAGAATGGGGACAGCCTAGTAAGTTAAGCTTCGAGGAGAGTGGCTATTAAAAGATTGAAGGCCAGACAAAGAATGTCACGTGCCAGAGCTCAGCACCCCAAAGCGCGGAAATGGATCTCGGACGCCCTTGAAGTCACACCTCCACCATTT
>PKQL01000485.1:0-22375 GCA_002916455.1 Penicillium sp. CF05
ATAATAAGGTACTACCATCCAAATTAGGGCGTTGCTGCATGGTAATTTCCAAGGTAATTTCCAATTGCAATGAGATGTGTCACACAGTAATAATCTGCATTTGAGATAAAATCAAGACAGGTCCATTTTTGAGGTCAAAGAATTACCTATAAAGTAAAAGCCTTCTATGTATAAGTTGATCGGGGAAGTGTCAGTAGCTTTAATTCCCCTTGGAATGTCCCCCCGTCAATCTGTCAAGTGGATATGAGAATAAACGGGTTCAACCAACCAGAATTCCTCCTATATACGTACTCCGTACGGAGTATTTAGACAGTTCGGGCCCGAGTCTTTCCACCGGTCTTCCCGATAGTACATAATGAGCTATCACCTCCCCTTGCACAGTCATCTCTGCGTAGAGAGGAATGAGTAGTAACCCGTAAAGTACATATATATGAATATATATATACACGGTATACTCAGTACGGAGTAAGAAGAGTCAGATTAATATGCATACAATATACGGATCCGTAGTAGATGTAGATAAACAGTAAAAGGGGCAATTTCAAAATAAGAAGACCCAGCGTTCCAATTCCCAGCTTACAGCCGTTCCACACTGTTCTTCCGCCGCGTCGGGTCATCTCCACAAAAACAAGAGCTGTCCGATTTCTTCCTTTTTTTTCCCCCAACCCTTCTGACCTCATAAGTCATGTATGATTTTGTATGATTTTGTTCTGACTTCTTCCAGTGGTACAGACCCTGGCCCCGTTGCGACGGGAGCATTTCGCGTTCTCATAGATTTCGCGTCATGGAGCCCTTTCTTCCACCCACCCATCCGGAGTTCAAGGATGCCTTTCTGGGCCCGCAAGTCCAAATTAACGAACTGTCAGCCTCAAACCGAATGTCTAGTGGGCCTCAAAATCCAACCTCAACCCTTCGGCGTGCCAATACCGTAGCCCAGGGCGGCAATGTCAAGCGGRACCTAGAGTTGAAGGCAGCACGCGAGAGAACAGCAACTGGGATAAATGCCAAGGATAGCCATGAGCTCCTACGACAGAACAAGCTACAGCGGTCCCAAACACATCGTGGCCCACTAGAGGCGCGTCCACTTGGGAGGAAGGCCGGCCATTTCACCGTAAGAAGTGTCGGCCAGAATGGCAAAATATTTCTCAGGTACACCAATCGACCCATAATCCCTCGTGCTGTGTCACATACTGTGCGGCGTGCTGATAATAGGACTATTGCAATAATTTAGGCCGATTGCCAATCCGCCCCAAAAAAGCCCGCAGCCTGCATCCTTCTCTCCGGTCGATACCGCGAAACCCAGTCTCCTTCAGCCGCAGAGTCATGCACATGCCCGCGAGGATCCAGATCCATCCAGGTGGTCGAGCTCACAGCTCTCTGAGTTACGTCCGCGCGAACAGCCCAAAGATCCCGAGCCCGTCTTCGCCGTGTCTCCTCCCGAACTCTCGAGCCAGCACCGCACGCGGCCGATCTCGTTTTCAACAATATCGGAGCATCAGTCAATAGCCGGTGCTGGGAAGCGTGGGGAGCTGCGGATCGTGATCGATAGATCTGAGGACCGCCCCAAGTCCGCACGTGAGAATACGACACCAGCGTTGGAGGTTCCTATTCCGCGTTATCAGCTCGGGTCGCCGCGGTTCAACGCCGAAGGCAGCGTAATGATGCAGAGTTCTGTCTACACCCGAACCTCGATGTCGGACAACTTTCGGAATTCAACACTGCTTGGGGGCATGGCGGACCCTCTGCCGGGACTCCATAGTCCATACCCCCGAGACTCTTTCTCGCGGCATCGACCATCTTTTGCAATTTCCATGTTCTCGGGCACCGCGGCGGCTATGGATATGAACCGAGCTTCACCAGCTCCGAGAAATTCCATGGTCTATGAGTTGAAAGAGCCTGTGGAGCCATCTATCTACGAGACCCTGGTGTATGATATGGACGATGGATCCGTTGTCCGATATATTCCTGGGACAAAGGATATCAGTGCTGCCACACCTGCCCGAATCGTTGCCCAAATCTCCTCAGAGTCATTCATGGACTATGAGCTGGTATCGGACTTCTTCCTTACCTTCCGTTCATACCTATCTACAACACACCTTTTAGCTCTTCTTCTTGCGCGGTTAAAGTGGGCAATCAACCGACTACAAGATGATGGACGCATTATTAGGATTCGCACATTTGCAGCTTTGCGGCATTGGATTCTCAATTACTTCGTTGATGACTTTGTTACGAATTACGAGCTTCGGACCAACTTCTGCGAGACCATCAACAAGCTATATTCAGAGGTCAGGTCTCGACACAATGGTGGCACGAGTGATCGAAAGATTCTCATTGACTTGAAGCGTTGCTGGAATGGCAAATGTTCAGTTTATTGGTCTTCTCCCCAATTGTCTCGCGCCTATAACGACCCAGAAATCTCAATTGTACCTGGAGACGCCCATATTGAGTTGCCTAAAGCTGGGGAACTGCAGCAAAACGTCCCCACTTACGGCATGGCACCCCATGAAGACACCACCTTTCGCGAAAGTCTCATACAGCATGATCGGAATGACTCTGCAACAACCACACAAAGCATTCCATTCTCTGCCAAAAGCGAACAAAGCTTGATGGCGCTCTCGTGTTCATTACCACCTAAATCCCCCAAGCGCTTGTCCATGTGTGCCTCGAAGGGCAAGGCGCCCCGTCCTGTGGTATTGGGTCTCACAAAGTCGAAGTCCCCGTCCAAGACTCATGAACCACCTGGGTCACCCGTATCTCCCATGGTCTCGCGACACCCATACCACGGCCATAGCCATAAAAGAAGTGGAAGCTTCTCGGACTCGGTGCGAGATGACCGAGTGCCGATGTTCGCGATGGAGCCCGAAACGGGACCCGCGCCACAGGAGATACTCGATCCGGTGAGTTTAATACGTGGGGAGTTGTACCCTCCTGCAGAGTCGTACATGACGATGATGGCACCGGAATCGCCGCCCCTTCCTCCGCCGTTGAAGAACCCAAATCCAGATCGTCGGAGTACACCGGACGTGCCGAAGTCGTCACCCAACTCGGGTATGAGAACAATCATTGGCTCAATCAAACGGGCGTTGCACACGAGGAACGGTGGACAGAGCGTCTCTGCTCGCATTGCGAATGCCCACGAGGCTATTTCATTGCCTTCCCGCGGGAAGACATCCGCAATGCCAACTGGACTGGCTTTCGGCTCTGAATTCTACCGGGAAAGGAAGATGGCTACTATTCCCAAATATCCAGGTCGGATTGATGTACTGTGTGATGAGGTTCTTAAACAATACCGCTTGGCCATGAACCAGGAAGGAACGAAAGACCAAACCCAGCCGCCGGCTGCGTCTGACTGTCATCAAGCGGCCGCGCGGGAGCCTGCACCTAACCCTTCTAATCTTTTACCTACGCAAACCCCCAAACCCGACCCAAAACTCAGGAGCGGTATTACCATGGGCAGCGAATCCATCATCGTTGTCGATGATACCGGTTTCGAAATGCCCTTCATGTCAGGGGCAGCACAGGAATCAGGGCCAATTGCTAATGACCAAACGCATGAAACGCCGGAACTCGAAGTTCCTGATGGCGCCTCAACACAGTCGATACCCGTTGAAGGGGAATATCTTCAGCCAGTATGCTATAAGGCCGACGAACCAGAATCAGCTGCTCAGTCAAATGTATTCTATCCCCTTCGCCCTCTCACCCCGCAGAGATCGTCCTCAGTCGAACGCGGCTCGACGCCTGTAAAAAAGAAGAATTCCCTATCTCTCCGACTCAGAAAGTACGCGTCCTTCCAAAGCGGGATCTCGAGACAGCGGTTTTCGATGAGCAGCGAGACGGCTCAATACACTGTCGACTCCATTGCGGTGCAAGATCAGAACAACAAACAGTCAGGGCCGATTCTCCGAAGGCGCCGAGGTGGTAACCTCCGTCAAATGCAGACTGGAAATGAAACCGAGCCTCCTTCCTGTCGTGACTCGTTTGCATCTTGGGATGACTCCATTGTGGATGAACCGGTCCCCTCTGATGGAGATGCGTCAAGGCCTCCTTCAACGCTGATCCCTCCAAATCCCCGGTACTCACTTATTCAGCCGCACACTTCCCGGCAAATCAGGCGTTCCTTTGAGTCGGTCATTGCGAAGTTTGCACAGATTCCTGATGACGACGACGGTGGTATTGAGTCAACGCTGCTGAAGCTGGAGGGGAAATGGAATGGACCACTCAGCGCTGATCGAGACTCTAACCCTCACCGAGAGCAGCCTTTGGGTCCGCATTGTGGCGAAACGGCCAGGCCTGGGTGGGATGTTCTCTCTCGCAGACGACAGACGGACAAGTCCTCATATTCCACAGTTGGGGGTCGGTTGGCGCCACCTAGACCTTATTCTGATTCTGTTACCGAGTCTGAAGAGTCTTATAACTCTATTCCACTTCTTGAAAGAGGATTGGCCGACGAGTCCATGAAACGGCAGCCTACAAGCCAGCCATTCCAATATGACTCGCACGTTGCTCCGCTCACCCTGGTATCAAGCCATGAAACTTCTGAGCTCGCCTCGTCAAACCCCTCAATTCAGATTGTGCACGAAACTGACAGCATGCGTCGCATTCCTCGTGGCGCAACCATCCCGGCCTCGGCCACTGATAATGCTGGCCAGGTTACCCCGAAGCATTTCTCAGCTCTGTCTTCTGAAATGTCGATCGACCTGATTGATCCACATGAAGCTATGGGTGCAAGGACTTCGACAGACATCCGCAGCCTCGGTTCATCAACAGTTGAGATCCCTCCTCATCCTCTAGCACAACCTCCCTCGCCTCCGATGACCATCCAACATCCGGGATCTTTCGCTTCCTATCCTTCGCCGCTGAACACAGTCTTGTTCCAGACCCAGCCCCTTACGCCCGACACATCCCCGCGACACAAAGAAGTGGGTATTACTGCTTCGCGTCCTCTAGACATACAGCAGGTTTCGAGTGACGTGTTATTCAATTCAGAAAACAATCATCCCGACCAGAACCCCATCATCAACCTTTTACCTGACCACGTCCCCTTCATCCTAGCATGTGAATCCCAGGTCCTCGCACACCAACTGACATTAATCGAAATGGCTGCCCTGAGCGAAGTGGACTGGCGAGATCTGGTCGAGATGAATTGGAGCAATGCCTCCCCATTAGTTACAAACTGGGTCCAATTCCTGACATGCGAGGAACGCAAGGGCATTGATTTGGTCGTCGGCCGCTTCAACCTGATGGTCAAATGGATCCTGTCGGAGATTGTCTTGACCCGTGACATCAACGAGCGGGCCCGCACAATTATTAAGTACATCCATACAGCTGCGCATGCACGTCGCATTTGCAACTACGCCACGATGCTCCAGATCGCCATTGCTCTGTCTTCATCTGATTGCTCTCGGCTGCACAGGACGTGGCAGTTGATCTCCATTGAGGATAAGCGGCTGTTTAAGGATATGGAGTGCCTAATTCAGCCGGTGCGCAATTTCAATGATTTGCGTGTCGAAATGGAGACGGCCAACTTGCAGGAAGGCTGTATTCCATTCATCGGTGAGTTTCACAGTCTTTTCCTTGAATATCGCACTAGATCTTGTTTGCTGATTTCCCCCTTCTTCTTTCCAGGCCTATACGTCCATGACCTCACTTATAATGCACAGAAACCCGCACAAGTCAGCAACACTGACGGCGGTTTACTTGTCAACTTCGAGCGCTATCGCACTGCAGCAAGAATCGTTAAGAGCCTCCTGCGTCTTATCGACGCCAGTGCAAAATATAAGTTTGAGCCCGTGCAGGGCATCATCGAACGGTGCTTGTGGATTGCTTGTCTCCCCGAAGACGAAATCCAATCCCGCAGCAAAGCACTCGAATAATCTCTCGTTTTGATCTTTCTTTCTTTTCTTGGTCCTTTTGGTTGCATCTCTATATCCATTGTACTACAACCTTGACATCCGTGATTCTGGATAGCTTATACCCCCTTTCGTGAGGCTGCTTTGTCCCTCTGCCATTTTGTACCGATACTTGCATCTGCTTAATATCTTTCGTTTCGGAATTCCTTTTTTTTTTGTCTTATTGGTACTGAACCACACTGTCCCTATAAATGCAGACACCTGTCTATACATGGCTTAGATCTACCACTCCATAATGACAGGAATCCTTGTACATACATACCTTGGCTATCCCAGCCGTGATCGCGTTTAACCTTGTCGACGTTCAAACATTCCAGGAATTCCTGGGCGCCGTTGCCATTCCCAACCTGTCAGAGTCGCCTAGCCATTCGTGGCAAGCTCTCCAACATCATGGTTATTTTCTTTTTCTTTTTCTTTTCTTTTTCTTTTTTGGGTCTTATCTGAGAGTCATAGGCCTATGCTTATGGATTTGGGTGCTCCTTTCCGCATCGAAGCGTGGGTTTGAGATTGATACCATATGCCTCCTTTATGGATAGCAATATATTTGGAGCGTTTCTGCAGATAAAGATAATCTTATATTCAGATTTGTTATCAAACACTGGAAAGCTGTGACTTCTTTTCGTACTATTATACTTGCATTGTCTATATACTTATATACCTACGTATGTACCTAGTCCCCTAGATTCGACCTTCTCCTTAGCTGATGATATTTAATTAAGATACATGTATCCATAGTATGAGTAGCAGATTCTACTATCATACAATGTTATAGGTTATAGAGGGAGGTGGATAGGGGTTTGTTACTTACCAGAACTACATATCAGTAACGAAATTCATCCCAAGATGAGAAAAATAAAGTCTTACCACGCTATTTGCCCTCATTGATTTCATACGCCAACAGTCAAATACCACGAAGGAATTTACAAAGCTGCGTCATATCTCCCGAGGTCTTCGGGGCCACATCGCGGGAGCTGGTCCAGGAACGGAACACCGAATCCACCGCCACTCATCTCCACCACCTCCCTCCAACAACCAATTTCCACGCGTGGAGGGTACCCTCCTTACCGAACATATTCCCAGAGAGGGTTCTTCAATCTCCCCTCAAATTCAAACCCTTTGATGTCCTGCCACAACTCTACCGGACAGCCAGCCCGCCACGATGGACATGACTGAACCGCGGCGCGGGGCTCCAGATGACCCCATCGACTCCAATGACTACAGCGACCACAGCCCCGCGTCCTTCCACGAAGCTAAACAGGAACTCCCAGATGACTTACCCAAATCACTGGACGATCGTCGCTCCGTCCCGGTCTTCCAGCCGGAGACTGAAATGTACGATGCTTGGCAGGGTGAGTGCTCTTGAGTCCGCGGAACTATTTCCCCGTTTCCCCGACGCGGGAGATCAAACTATTTTACCCTGGACAGTTACATGCTGGGAATTTTACCGGCTGTGCCGGGGCTCAAGTATTAAGATCTAATCGTTGAACAGGTCAATCACAATACCTGACCGCACCAGTCGCCGCGAAACCCTTATCCTTTAGCCTAGCGCTCGACGATCACTCGCACGACAGTGAGCACGAAATACGGGCTCACTATGGGCGCGATATCGAAGATAATGACGCCAGACTAATGGAGATGCTTGCTGCCCAAGCTGCTCATCGAGAGGTGGATTCGCTCACTGCAGACGAAGAGACGATTGCCGCCGATGAGAAATTAACCGATGACGAAAAGCGCGACATACTCCAGAAGAGCCTGAACATGGCGGCCAGTAATGGCGATGTGGATCGCGTGCGGAAACTGGTACAGGGCGAGGCGAGGACTTACGTGGATGTCAATAAGCCCGACGAGGAGGGGACTGTGCCGTTGATCTATGCCAGTTGTTTTGTGAGTTGCTTGTATGAGTAAAATACTGATGCGAGGCTGACCGGTTATAACAGGGTCATCAAGAAGTTGTTGCTGCGCTCATTGTGGCCGGTGCCCTCGTCGACAGACAGGATCGTAACCAGTGGAGCGCATTGATGTGGGCCATGACCAACAGACACAAGACGATAGCGAAGATTCTTCTTGACAATGGGGCATCACCGGATATCAAGTCCTCATCCGGTGGTAGGGCTTTTGATTTCGCCCAGCCCGGTAGTGAGATTTCTGAATATTTGCATGAAAATGGTTACAGCTTTGGCGCGGGTAATATCGATGATGACTTCTATGACGCTGGATTGGCGCATGGTCGTTTCGAAGAAGAGCTAGCGGAGAGCGAAATGAAACGGCGAATGATGATGGAAGAGAGCGCAATCAATCTGGAGGTCGATTTGTCCAGTTTAGGGCTTGACGAGAAATTCGAGGTCAGTTTATATCGCGAAAAGAAGTGTTCGGCCTTGACTGATTCGAGATCTTTGATACCGTAGCCATCCGATGACGATGAACTCGAGGAAGATCAACAGGAATTTGTCTGGGACAAGTGTCTGAATGATCAGATGTTTGTCTTCCAGGACCATGAGCTAGAGCGAATTTTGGATATTATCATCACCAACATGACACCCCAGCGGTCTCCTTCCCAAAAGCCGGTGCCTGCAAATCTTCTCTTCCTCAGCGCCCGTTACGCGCACTATCATGCCAGCCCCGAGCTGCTCACGACTCTGCTGTCGTCTGCAATGGAAAAGATCAATGACGTTGTAGAACGTTACCAGTGGGATATGACAATGCAAGCCTTTTGGCTGTCAAATGCCACGCTTCTACTCCATTATCTGAAGAAGGATGGGGGCTTAGTGGAATCTACCGTCGAGTTCCAGCTCCATCTGGCGGAGCTGATCAACGAGATATTCGTTCTCATTATTCGTGACGCTGAGCGTCGAATGAACAAAGTCCTGGATGCGGCAATGCTGGACCATGAGACCATCCCTGGACTGGAGGATGTTGCCTTCCAAAACGAGTGGAAACTGTTCCGGAAAAATAAAAGCAAAAACCTCGAGCCTGACGAGAAGCGATTCCGGCCTCCATCGCCGCGGCGACGAGCACAAATCTCGCCTCGGAACATCACCTCTTTACTATCATCGACCCTCTTTGTACTTGATCTCTACGATGTCCACTCAGTGATCACGACCCAGATCCTTTCTCAACTTCTCTACTGGCTCAGTGCCGAGATATTTAACCGAATTATGAGCACGAAACGTTACTTGGCCCGCACGAAGGCGATGCAGATCCGCATGAATGTTTCCTCATTGGAGGATTGGGCGCGCACGAACAACCGTATGCCAGAACACTACGAAAACGGTTCTACCAACACCACTGGAGAGTCGACAATTGATGCCGCTCGTCGGCATTTAGCCCCTGTCATTCAACTCCTCCAATGGCTGCAATGCTTCTCATCGCTCGGCGACGACCACGAGTCTCTCGTAACAACCCTGCTTCAACTGCAACAACTCACCCCCGCCCAGCTCCTGCATGCAGTCAAGTCATACCGCCCAGAAGTAGGCGAGAAAGGCCTGACCAAGCAAGCAATGAAGTTCCTTCTCGACATGCAGAGTGACCCCGGAGTCCTACACCGTGAACAACAGAAAATCCAAGCAGAGAAGGCAAAGGCAGCAGCTGGACCAGATCCTCAGGCAGCAGCAGATGCCCGTCCGAAGACACCGCCGAAGGACCAATCCTCTGCAGCACCCACATCTCCTGACACTGAACCATCTCCAGGCTCCGCTGCTGTATCATCCCGACCTGGAAGCATGGTTACCGCCAGGGACGATGAGCGCTCAGGTGGCGGCAATAGTGTCTTCGTCGACCCCACACTCTTCCTTCCCTTCTCTCTTCCAACCAGTACAGATATGCTGGTCAGCTACGGTGCCGGGTTCGGTGGCACGAACCGCGAACGAGCCCGCAAATACATTCCCACTGTCCCGCCTGAGGTCTTGAGTCGATTCGATCGTGGCGACGTATAAGACAAAATAGGCATGATGGCTGCTTCTTCCTCACTTTTCCCCCTGCGACCTGCCACCTTTTTTTAGGCTATCGCTGTTCCGGTAACAAGGCGGTGAGATAAAGATGGCGAATAAAGCGATAGGATACCCTTTGCGCCCTTTTTTTTTTACTTGGGGGATATGCTACATGTGGCTTCCATGTGGGCATCTACTGATGCGCCGAGTATATATTCAAAATGAATCTCTTCCATCCATAGCATTGTGCCTGCTAACTGTAAACTGATATTGATAACTGGAGTTTGCTTCTAAAGTGGCATATACGATCAAATTTCATAGAACAAGGGCTTCTTCGGACTGAGAGGAAGAAAGTATGAAAGTATACATCCTCTTTGCGTTTAACAGAAGATCCCGTTCATATAGGATCATTGCATATACATTGATTGTGGTAAGGAAAGATCGCAGCATCACATTTATACTCGCAGGTAGGGACATCGCACCTTCCAGATGAACTCAATGGCCTCATTAGGCCACCAATACGTTGCATGGCAAGCATCAAGCCGTAACAGACCCTCATTGGATCATTGGAAAGAGGGAAGAATACATGAAGAGACATTTGGTAAATTCGGACCAAATGATATTACATGGCTATATATGGAGTGGGACGTGACCTTTCCATGTCCTATCCATAATTTCCAAATGAGGTATACCTACAACTGAGTATCTGTCACAACTTGTCCTCTTGTTCCTGTGCTAAAGGGTATTAAAGGGTATGTCGTTTCTTATTTGGGCTCTCTCGCTCTCATTTTATCCCCGCGCGCTCTCTCTCTCTAATCTTCATGTAATCCGACTCTGCTGTGCCTAAGGTTCCTGTCATCGCCTATGCTTATGCAATTCAAAGCGTTGCTGACCTACTGGCAACATGAAACTCACCTCAAAACCATCTAAGCACATGAACGGTACAACGGACACCCACGAGTCTGCCAAAACAAAGACCCAGTCCCTCTCACAACCACTGTCTCGGCCTTCAATAGAGGACTCTCCGACAACCCCAAATCCTACGATGAGCAGCTCATCAAGAGACCTGGTCCCGCCGTCTGGGCTCAATCGCCTACCACCTCCGCTGTCAATGTCAACCCCCCTACCCCCGCTACCTGCTAGATGGGAAGGCACAGAGGACATGAAGCTGTGGCTACACACCAAAATGGAAGAAGACCGGCGCAGACAGCAAGAAGAAAGAACATACCAGGCTACCTTAGTACTGGAACGGCGGCGAATCGAGCAGTCAATATTGTCGGATGCCCTGCGCGCCGGTGTCCCACCGAACCTGGTCCCACTAATCTTCAACGGCATCTATACAACCGGTGCCAATCTCGAATTGGCGGCTGAACTGCAGAGGCAATGGTCTACACCGGGTTCCATATCTGTTGCGCCTCCTACAATGTCCCAACAGCAAAATAACCCGGGCCCTGCGCCGCCTGCAAAGCTCCCAGGTGCACCTCAACCGATTCAGCAGGATTCTAGACAGCGTCCTCGACCACAAGATAGTGACTTACCACCGGCGGCCACAGACTATCTGCCTGGAACGCGCAATTCTCGGTGGTCGGAAGCCACATCCCGTTCACATCGAGACCGAGTGATAAGCTCTGAGCGAGAACAGCTGAGGCGCAAGCTGAAAGCTCAGAACGTGGAGTTCGCTGACATGGAATTGCTGGATACAGCCTTCGAACACACATTTCCTGTTACGAGCTCTATGATGGAGGCCGAGGCCTCTCGGCATTTGGCTGGTCCTCCCGACAAGCCTTCTGGGACGCGGGAAAAGCGACGGCACGCCCCTCAGAAAGCTCACCCTAGGTCTTCGCTGCAATCCCGGTCAAAACCCCAACAGCAACCACAAACTTTGCCGAGAAATCCTGCCAATGCTTCAAATCCCCCATCTCAAGTTCATCCGGAGCAAACGAATATCCCTAGCCCGAAGCGAAAGGACCAGAGGTTGCACAGGGAAGTCCCTCCGCGTCAATATCGTCGAAATGAGATAGCGTGCGGTCAGCAAGAGCTATTCGATGAAGCAGAGCTTGATCAGAAACAACAGCAGCGTGATCTATCCAGCTCGCACGAGTCCCGTGCTTGTGAGGGTTGTCCTCCTGAGCAACCATCTGAGTCAAACCCGGCTTCAGTAGGAAAATTCAGTGCAAATACAGCTGAAGACTTTCAAAAATAATCGTCTCCGAAAGCTCATCCGATGCTGTCGATGCATCAAATCTCTTGCAAGACACGGTTGCAGGCATCAAGTTAGAGTGATGCTTAATAGTGTGCCACTTGATGTCCTCTCTCTTTGTTTTCTTGTCTCTATTCTATTATTCATTCGGACGCTGAGCGTTAGCCCGCTTTCAATATTCTTGATGTGTCCATGTGGTGGTTTAGTCCACTGGGCTAAACTGGTGTTTATGGGCGTTGAAGGCGACATTCCAGCTGATTGCATGCTCAACCACACCTCGAAGGACTTTGTCCATTACAAAGATACCAAATGTTGTTATTGTTACTTCGATAGTGGGAACTGTTCGGTCTATATTGTTATCCTCGTTTGTTCTTGATGACTGCTGAATCTTGCATGCTCACTACCAGCTGTTAACATTATTGTTAGATCAGGCTTGAATGGATTGAATTTCAACTTTAACCCTAATAAAAGGCTGTAAAAATCTCGATATATAAAGTTGTTGAAACTCTTGGCATGTCCAGTATGACATCGAACTACGTCACCACCAAATGAGGGATAATCCCGGAAACCTGATTTCGTAGGGAAATTTGTATAAATAGGAACTCAAGTCCACTTGCGACCATCCATGCCCAACCTTCTACTACCTTCAATAAAACTGGAACCCACCACCAATCTCGAAAATGACGACCTTTATGCGCCTGAAGACTCCATTCCAGGCCCGATCCCCAATTACAGCTCTTTCTGCAGCGCGCCCTCCAACATCTCGCACCTCCCTCTACCGAAGCTATGCAACCAAATCCTCAAATGACCCTGAGCAAGCCACGACCACAACCCGCCAACCAGACTCTCCCAACCGCCCAATCCCCTCCAATGAAGCAAAGCCTACCCTCAACGAGGGAGAGCAGTCGCCTCTTGTAGACGGAGAGGGAAACCCGAAAGAGGATCTTCCCCAGGATGTGAAGAAACACAATCGGGATATGGAGGAGCGGTATGATAAGCCGTATAACTCTACTGGCGACGATGGCACGGTTAAGCCTGCTTTCAAGAGCTAGCTTGATCCCTTGCTTGTATCCTGCTGTGCTGGTGATATGTCCGCTATGATATGCTAGGTTGTGAGATGGTGCTGGTTCATCATTTTTCTTTTGGGACTTCTGAGTTCAGGCGCCTGCTTCAGAGCTATAGATAAATGACTTTTCTTTGTGTGCTGAGATTCATGTTTTGATTATTGGCCTTGTATTTTATGCTCTCGGGCTGGTTTATCATTCGACATATACATCTATAGATGTACCCATAATAGACAAGTGAAATCCTGAAAGTATCCAGGAGACCTAGGCGCTTCTAGTAGTAGAGCACATCACTAGATCTTACACTACCTACCAGTGAAGTGTGGATATGGGGCTACATAGACGTTCACCAAACTCATAGGAAGACGATTGATTGTTTCTCAATCTAGCTATCCATGATGATGTACAGATTAAGGCAGTCCAGAGGCTTGTCCCAAAGCCAATATCCACCAAAGATAAAATTCTAAGCACATTGCAGCGAGGTAATCAGATGGCGTTTCAGAGACATCCAGGTGTCCCGAGAAAGCATTTGTTCAAAATTCTTTTTTTTTTTTTTCTTTTCTTTTTCTCCCTAGACAGGCAGCTTGGCCATGTCGCTCTTCGTGAATATCATCAATGTGTTCGCAAAGCAAATGCTGTGTTCTGTTCAGCTCACAGGCAACTTGGCCATATCACCCTTGCCACCCTTGATCCATTCAGGGTCAACCAGGCGCTCGCGCTCCGCGTACAATTGCTTGTAAGCACCGCGAATGGTTCCATCACTGACATGCGCAACCTGGGAAATCTCCTTGGCAGACTTGCCGTGGCCCATAAGGAACGATGCCATGTAAATGCAAGCCGCGACAATAGACAGTGGAGAACGTCCGGCCAAGTCGCCCATGGCGGTAACACGGTCCGAAAGGGAGACGGAAACACTGGTGACCTGGTAAGGGAGGTCGAGAAGGTTGCAGAAACGATTGCAAAGATCGCTTGGCTTCGTCGAAGTAGTCGCATTGTAATCGCCGGCAAAGTCGTGTGTTTCGCCATTTTCCAAAGCAGCATTGTGGCGCTCGACATTCTGAGTGGTGAAAAACTTCTCTAGAGCCTTGTAAATGCGACCAATTTCCTTTCGAGTGACCTTGGTCACTGCGAAGATCTCGGTGAAGGTACGAGGAACCTTACACTGACGGCATGCGATGAAGATGCAACCGGCAATAATGACTTCCTGCGACTTGCCCTTAAAGGCCTTGGCGTCATCGACCATCTTGAATAGATACTTGGCGGTATCAGCGACAGTCTTTTGGATGTTGAAACCGTCGCACAAAGCACCGATTTCCTTGTAAGCTGCTAGGAGGGCCTTGTTCGCCTTCTCGCCCGACTGTTTGTTTTGCGCGCGGTACAGGTCGCGGGCACGGCCAGATCCTCCACTTGCGATGGAAGTCTCCAGTTGGGCACCGTTGAGAAGAGGGTTCGAGGCATCTCCGACACGGGAGGGGTCGTCATTATTTTGGTCGTCGTTGGAGAAGGTACGCCATTCAGAGTGCAAGTCGATCTCACGATCTGCAAGCACGAGTCCACATGAACCACAAACTGTCTCGTGAGAGTCGGGGAATTCCAGGTTCGGAGGATCTTCTTTGCATTCCGGGCAAACGAGATGAGCCGATAGGTTTTTCTTCCAAGGAGTTGCGACCTCGGGTTTCGCAAGAGTGGAAGTAGCCATTTTTTGAGTTTTCAGGTAACTTGCGTATCGATCGTGGCAACGCCTTGCAAGGACTTTTGGGGCTATACGGGGTAGACGGTATTTCCGAGTATAATAGCGAAGGAGAAGTGGCGAATACAGCTTGGCGGCTGTAGTCAGGAAAACGAAAGCGGGCCACCTGTGGAGGATCCCTCAGTAAGGGAAAAAGGTCGGAAATGGAAAAAAGGGAGTCGCTTAAGGCCACTATTTTGCGCAGTCATGTTAGCTCAGCCCAAAGCAAATTCATCGTCTCCCGTATCGCAAGTTGTCTGGTCCTCAACAATGGCATACCAAGATATACTCGAACAAAGAAGATTTCATTACCTTTTACAGGCCAGAGCCCTCGGGATTCGAAGTCGAAGGAGTCACCCCCAGTCGTAGAAAACACTTCACCGATCTGCGCTTTCTTGTATCGAAAGTGGAACAGAAATCTCGCCTCAGCTTGTCCAGCCGTGTTGAACCAGTCAAGGTCTCCGCAAGAAGTCTCTCACGAAAATGGGGACAGGCTGAGGAGGAGGAGGGAAAGAAGAAGCCAAGGACTGGGGGAGGATAAAGGAGATAGTGGGATAAGGTGAGGCTTTGAATAGACGGCACCCGAGAAAGGCGCAGTCCAGATCGGGCTTAGTAAGGATGTCACGTGGTAAATATCCATGCGTTTTTATTGGTTGAGGAAGTATAGGAAGCTTTTTTAAAGCAAACAAAGATTCTTTGTTCTCGTTTGCTGTAGATAGGCCAAACCGAGAGAGAAAAAGAAGGCTTTCGCTTTGATCTTTGCAGGATAAGTGATAGAGGACATTGAAGTCAAGGGATTCAGATATTCTTATACGGATGGTTTCGGGAATTCGCGTTGAGATTTCAGAGAATTGTGTTCTTTAATCAAGTAACATACTGTCCACATTTGAATTAACTTAGCCAATTATCACTCCTCATAGATAAATTGAACTATCATCGACTATTTGTTTTAATACATACTCAAGCAGTGTTGAAGCCCTGGAAAGATTCGGGAACAACATGGCCCGGCTGAGTCATCTGCCAAGAGACCTTTCCGAACAGAAGTCGTTTGAACCTCCAACTTCACGGAAAGACGGATCAGACCTATTCTATTGAGAACCACCCCTCATTCCTCATCTAAACCCTCAGTCAAGATGATGTCTCAGTCTCTCCGGGCCTCGGTGAGTAATGCTTGATTTACAGTTATCTATTTGGACCGTCGACTAACGCGAAAAACAGCGCACCCTCTTCTCCCGTGCCTCTCGGGCACAGGTCTCGGTCGCTCGCCGCACCTTCCTGACCTCCGCCGTCCGCCAGGGTACGTACTCTACCTAGGGACTATCTTCAATATGACCCAGATGTCCCTACTATATCCATCGGTCGCATTCTTGCTAACCCGCAACCCGCCGCAGCCGACCCTGTCCAGGATCTGTACCTCCGCGAGCTCAAGGCCTACAAGCCCACCCCCGTCAAGGCTGGTGACGCTGAAGAGCACGTCCAAAAGTTCACCGCCCCTAAGCCCCCCCAGTCTCCCGAGGAGGCCAACCTCGCCAGCGAATTGTCCTCCTACGAGAGCCAGGAGGTCGAGGTCGAAGGCCAGGCCGCCGCTGGCGAGGCCACCCCTGTCGAGGAGAGCTGGTTCGAGGAGGAAGAGGAGGCTCCCGCTGCCCACTAAATTCCTCTTTCTTTTTTCATTTAGCAAGGTCTGGGGAGATATGGGGGGAAGGCGATGCAACTAATGTGGCCGCCTCTCGAGGTCCTAAAGCTTGTAAATTAGACCACATTTTTGAACGTTGAGACATCTTTTTTCCTTGATTCTCGCCTCTTCTTTTTTTTTTTTTTTTTTTTTTTTTTTCTTTTTGTCCAGAGAAGGACTCAAGAGCAATGGTTTTCACTCTGGAAGGGTGGCTGATACAAGACTTGTCTTTGGTGAGTACTAAGTAGAGTACGGAGTAAGCTCATTCGTGATATCTTGCGCACTTCGCTTGAACGCGAAGAACGGGATTCGTAGTACTCAAATGTAGTGTTTCAAGAATAACGGTACACCACATGGAAAATATCTAGATGGTTGATCTGCATGGTTGACTACGTGATGGAGTACACAGTAAGTCAGACTATGATAACAAGAGCTGTGAGTAATGGATCAATGCATAGCACATCGAGACTGTCTTACTGGCTAGTAATTGGGTGATCGCTTCCAGATACATAACTTGGAACATGACATGGGACTGCTGGTTTAGAAGATGTGCACTGCGTGGCTTGAGCAGGCTTGTAAGGTTGTCATGCTCATGCAATAAGCGATGCGTTATCTGGTCAGAGCTCGGAAGTATATGCGATGCACGGAGTATGGATGTCTATACAACATATAAGGGAACTATTGATATAAATTATTAGGATCTACTCCGTACTGCTGCAATTGATCCGTAGATCAAGATGTCACGAACAGACCAGAAGTTCTTGAAAAGCATTGCAATTGATCTGATACATCATATTTTTCACACTACTTTCCTATAGAATTCTATATCAACACCCCTGGAGGGAACAACCTTGGAACCGGGATGGCTGGCAAAGCTAAAGCCAAAAGTTTAATGAAATAAAATTCCCGGAGTAGAAAGAAAGACCCTACAAGTGCTACTGTTGCGTACTCCACCAACTTAGTGTTGTTCAACTTCGGTCCTGATTTTCCTAGGGGGGCGAAATGAAAACATTGGTCGCCAAGGGCTTGTGCGATGTGATTCATGGTTGGTCAACAGGGCACTCGTACCCGGGAACTCTTAGATATGAGAAAGATAAAGGCACTTGGGAGTAGACCGCCATTTATACTAAGGTTATCTCTGTATGAAGTAAGGTGATTCACTTTACCTAGGTAGCGTCTTGTGGCTCAAATCTCCCTCCCCCTACAGGGCAGATTATGACAGGTACTAGTGGAAATAGCTCCATATTTTGGAAATTAAATTGACCCTAAACCAGATGCCGTGTGAAAAGCAATGTTGTTTCTTATACCAGTCTACATGAACTATTGGTAGACACAATTTGGGAATGAATGCCAAAATAATGGGTAATTAGGGTTGATGATACCATCGGAGCACTGCGAGGCGAGATTATAACATTCCATGGCCAAGAATAAGATACGAGAGATCCTGTACCGATGTACAGCTGTCATAGCCCACTCGGTGAATTCTGCCCTATTATGTTCCGGAGAGGAGGGGTGTGATTGGCCCTATCGCCTGTAAAGACCTTGCAATTGGGGCTGAACCGAGAGCCCGATGTCTTTACGAATCAGACCTGCTGCATCATGCAGAGACCATGGACTCGAGCTGACGCCGTGAGACCAGTATTACGCGATCATGATGGGTACAGAGAAGAAGAAGAATCTTGGAAGAGATGGAAGAAGAAGAAGTGGAGTTAAAAAAACGAAAATAGTCAATGTCTCAGCTAAAAGCTTTAATATGAAATGAGATTTGATGTTATAATAATGCTATAAATACGGAGTAATAGAGAATAAGATAATGTTAAAATTGTCTCGAGTTAATTAACAACAAAAATAGGTCAAATAGGCCAAATTGAACAAAACACAGTATTTTGTAAACTTTCCCCCCCTTGGAACTACATATGTATTTGGATTTCTTTTCTTTTTCCTTCTTCTCCCTCACTTCCCTCTCAGATCACCCCACCCTTTTGTCGGACCCTTGTGCAGACGCCCTTGGGGGAGATTCCCCCGCCGATCACTTGCTGAATCAGAGTGGCGCCCTTCTACCTAAGCGGCTGCATAGACGATCGATCCACCCCCGAAACTCCGTTATTCCTCCAGGGCTGGATATTACTGCCCTTTTCTTTTCTTTTCTTTTCTTTTGTTTTTTTTTTGCTCTCTCCCCTTGATCCCTGATTTCCTCTCAAAGCTGACATTTCCGCATTGTGATTGTGCTTTGTTTACCCTCCCCCAGATGCAGCGCGCCTGACCACTTCGACCTGGAACCTCCTGGTGCACAGAGGAGCTGGTCTCTTCTACGCTCAGAATCCCAAGATTTACGGGGAAATGACCAAGAAATCCCCTCAATAACCGATCTGCCCTTCCTTTATCCTTTAGACAATGTCTTCACCCTCACCCGAGACGACGAACGATGACCAGAACCCCGAGCTCTCTCGTGCCGCCAGCTATACCGATCTTCCCAGTCAAACAGCGACAGAATCCAGCTTAAGACGTACATTTTCTGATTATGCTGTTCCCACCTTGGCAGAATCACCGACAAAGGAAACCGTGGCTGCGGGGAAGGACATTCTCCGCCGAACCTCGCTTCGTTCCAAGGACAAGCCGAAGCAAGCCTCCATCTCGCAATTCACATTATCGTCATCAGAAGATTTGAAGGACACGGATTCATCTCTGCCCGAGACTAGGGCTCCGGAGCCCGCTGTGAGGCCTTCCAAGAGCCGGTCAATGTCTGGAAGGATAGTCAGCCTTGCAAGGAAACCATGGGGCTCTTCCTCCCGATCTCCGTCCCCGTCAGCGAAAAGGTCTAAACAGCAAGATTCTCAATCTCCAAGTCGATCCACCGGTCGAAAAACAGAAGACGATCAGACACAACCGTCCCGCAGGCGAACGATCCTCTACAAACGCCCGCGCCGGCCGATGCTGGCTGTTGTGGCCAAGGGCCCTGAAGACGGCTCCGGCTCTCCAAGCAGTCCATCTGGTAATTCGCTACGGCACCGGTCCTCATTCGAAAAATTCACAGCGTCACTCTCCGTTTCGACCCCGGTCTTACCACCTATGCCCAAGGAAGCTGCAGAAACTGCTGCGGCGTATGCGAATGCAGGCACCGATCATGCACGGAAAAAGGACGAGCTTTGGGGTATCTTCCGTGGCCTGGAGGCGGATTTCCAAAAGTATATCCAATCACCTTAGCCATTCACATCAAAATTGCTGACCGGAGAACAGGTTTCAAGCCAAATCTAGCTCGTTGAAAGCCAACGTCATCCGTACCTCGCTCCTCCCCTTTCTCAGCCGCCATCAGCTCCACGCATCATGCAAGAATCTCAGACCAGAAGACCTGGATCGTCGAGTTAATATTCTCAATAAATGGTGGATGGGAATGTTGGAGATGCTCAATGGTAAGCATAACCAGTCGATCTCGGGAACCGACAGACCAGTGTTTCTGGAAGCTGTCGTGGGAATCATGGCTCGACCGGAATGGCGTATCCCCTTCCCCATGGCGCTGAATGGTAGCGGACCTACTGAATCATTGAAGTATGCATCAACTTCAGTGTCGGAAACATCGGATGGGTCAGGCTCCTCGGGTTCGGATTTCCTGGTCGAATCGATTCATCACAACATCCGAAACATCTTCATCCAGAATCTGCTCTCTCAAATGGCATTCGTGGTCGAACGAATGTCCATGAGACACGCACCAGCTAGCCTGGTCGCTTTTTGCGGCAAGGTTTGCGCATATGCCTTTTTTTTCTGCCCTGGGGTGTCCGAGATCCTGGTCCGCCTGTGGAGCACGCCTCCCAATATGTTCCGACGCATCTTGTCAGAATCAGCTGGGTCACGTACTGGAAATATGCGTGCATACACACAAGAACTCGCTGCGTGCTTTCCGCCAGCTCTCCGTCCCTTAGCGTTTCACTCACAAGCACCTCTATTGCGATATCTGCGCCAGAAACCCGAGCTACCCTTGAACACCACTCCTATTCACTGGAACCGCCCGTGGATCGCACGATGGGCTGGCCGTGACACGGATCTCTTCTTTGTCTTCGTCAAATACATTCACATTCTGTATGCTGAGTATTTGCCCCCGGGGACTGAAAAGGCGAAGCGGATATTAGCACCTGGTCTGTTGATGGTTCACGCGCAACTTCTGCTCGTTCTGGAGGACACGATCTACAAGCAATCAGCACAACAGGGGTCAGACAACCCTCATACAGCTGCTGCGATCACCTTTGATGATTTCATCGAGTCGCCGGATGCTTCTGCTTCCACCCAGCATCTCCGAAGTGGCAGCAACACTCATCGGTCGATGGCAGAGAATCGTCTGGTTATCCTTCTCCGAGACCTCCTGTCCGAATCGTCCGTGGAGCCGAATCGTGCTCGCTTACTGTTCGCCGAGTCATTTTGTGGCATAATTAAAGCTGCAGCGCAGAAAACGTCTCTATTTGATCATAACGCGTGCTTTTTGTTGTGTGACTTGCTTGAGGAAGTCATTCCAATCATCACACGTTACGCCCAGTCGATTGAAACCGAATTGTTTGATTGGGGCTTTTGGCTCGATGTTTGTCGCCAAATGATGCAGAGCCACAATTCGCTCACTGAGGTGCGAGTGTTTTCTTTCCTCTTCTGCATCTGGGGTACCTGGACCGCTACAGAGGAAAGAAAAGCATCTATCTGTCTGGACTTCTTGTTGCATGAGCCGGTATTCTACCACTACTTCAATCACTGGAGTCCAATGGTGCGAGCCTATTTCCATCGTTTGTTGTGTTGGAGGGTCGGACGGTTTAATACTGAACCCTCATCACTTGACTCCAACGTCTATGAAATTCTTTCAGACCGACTCCTACGAGTCTGGGAGTACTACATCGGGTTTCAATCTAAGGCCGAAGAAGGTATGACAGCTCCTCTGTCCTCTGCTCCCTGTACACCAGCTCCGGGACGAAGAATCATCATTATCCGATGCGAAAACCAACTGTCTCCTGTCAATCTTTTCGTCAGCTTCGACCGAGTCGTACCACCCGTTCCTTCGGACCAACTCACGTCACACCGTCGAAGTGGATCTTCCGACTCCAATGGTTCAGATGGTCAACCATCTAAAAGACGGTGGGGAATACTCAAGGCTATGTTTGGCAGTTCTTCGAACACACGTTCAGGCGATGGCATCAGTAACAGCAGTTCTGATGACTCCGAGAATGCAGTATCAGATCAAACAATGACTGCGGATACCAAATGTATGGATGATCACGAACAAACTGCGATCAATGGTATGGACGAAATCATCCGCCCCAAAGCTCCCCACCAGCCATTCTTTTTCAAGTTCTCCTTGGAATGGATGGACCGCCCGCAATGGCCAACCAAGAACAAACGTCTTTTCACCCCTTGTCTCCCCGTCGCATCCCAATTGCACGTCGAGCATCGGCGTTCTCCCGACAAGTCGGATTATGACACAGCATCAGAGAATCTCGGACATTCCGACTTCGAGAGTGATGAAAAACAACCAGACAGTCTCACCACCGATCAAGATACTCCCACACAGCCTACCTCAGATACCTGGCCACGAACCCCTACAACCAAGAACTCCCCTTTACCCGAACTTCCTTCCCAGCCTTCTTACGACCATCTTGTGCCTAGCAAATATGCAGGTCGCGCCCTGGCGGAGTGGGCACACATTGTCTCCGAATGCGATAGCTTTTTCGCCCGCCGTCGTGACGAGGGCGTCCCCAGTGATCGCATGGTGGAAACCCCAACCCTGGGGGTTGAAAGCTTTCGCAAATAACCAAAATCCAAGATGAGAGGTATCCTTCTCGGCAACACAGATCAGTTATAGACTGCCGGTGAGATGTTCGAGCAGATGTCTGTTTTGGGA
>PKQL01000486.1:0-22342 GCA_002916455.1 Penicillium sp. CF05
CATTCCCATAGCCATAGGTCCACCACGGCCACGGAACCCAGCACGGCGAGCAGTACCACCACGGCCTCGCTGAATAGCGGCAGCCTCCTTGAGACGCTCATTGTGCCGTTCTTGTTCAAGTCTCTCTATTTCATCTCGCTCCTGCTTGCTGCGACGCCCAACGGCCTTCGGTTTGTGTTTCAAGACTGGTTTGGGCGGCTCACCGCCGAGCACCGATGGGGGCCGACTGCTGGACGGGATGCTACCGGAAGGTGTGCGTTTGTTCAGTGATTGAAGCCGTTGCACCGAGGCTCGACTCGCAGGACCGGGCGCGCCGGTTGCCGTGGGAGCATTTTGCGCAGCGCCCCCGCCAGCGGGAGTCGGAGTAGTTGTGTCAGTTCGAGCACCGCGGTTGGAGGCCCCTCCACGGGCGCTTCCACGAGAGGCGGCTTTGGGAGGCATTGTCGTCGCTTTTCAGACAAGGCGCTGAATGCGGCTTGCTGGGCGGTGGGAGAAAAGTTCGTGTAGAGGAGCTGGTTGCGCACCGTGTGATATGCAGACTCTGCGTCGGAGTAACTAGATTCTGTACCGGTAACACACGGAAATGCGACTGAAAATGAGCAAAGCGCCGTTTCGTAACAGAAATGCGAGCGTTTTGAGGTTTGACAAAGTTGAGCTCTTCAAAAAAGTTGCGGGGCCAATCACACCGCCCTTGTCATGTGACTCATCCCGCCATGCTGATCGACATTATACTGAGTAGGCCTATGACGATATTAAATGGAATTTTAGAAGATTGAAGTGCGCAATAAAAAGTTGAAATCCTTCCATTGACTCCATGACTACCAAGAAGACGAAATAAAACAAGATCGGCACATCTTCTACAACTTGGCACGCTTTGACCTAGCCCTCCCTCGGAAGTATATAATCCTTCCGCTACTAGTCGACCGTACACCACACACATAAAACCGACATAGACAATGATAAATAACCCAGTAGCATTGATTCCGAATGAGTGAGTGGATGTGACAAGAAGCATATGGCCCGCAGAAACACTAAGACGCCGAAGTGACACAACAACAACAGATCAACCGCTTGGCAGTGTATAATGGAGGGAGCATGGCTTGTAAACCGGAGAAGGGAATGTGGAGAGAGAAGGGCAAATGATGGTAGTATGCTAGTATAAGGACTGTCTCTGGCGCTGGCCAGCAGAAGACAAAATGAGAGAGTGAGGGCGGATGAGATTGGCCCATAGTGAGGATGGTAAGATGAATGAGAGATCCCATGGTCACGAAGAAGATCGGAGGTGCGAAACAGTTCGGCGCTTAGAGATAGCGGGAGCAATCGCGACCTGCAGCTCCACTAGCGCTTCCGCTTCTTATTCTTGTCTGCTACAGACGAAGAGATAGGAGGGGTCGCAGGCGTTAATGAAAACTCCTCGTCTTCATCCAGCTCTTCCCCGTTCTTCTTCACGGGGACACCCATATGGCGACCGTAGCGCCCTTTGCGACCATTGCCCTCATCCTCACTGAGACAGCCGTCAAGTCCAATGCCTGCATCCTTGCAACGTCCACAGGGGCGCTGGCGGTCACAGCCCTTCTTGCTCTTGCGGCACCGCTGGCAGCGAGGCTTGGTGGAAAGGTCTTCCTCATCCGCACCGAGCTGGTGCTGGAAGTTGACTGAGCCCCCGGAGACCTTTCGGGAAGACGCCGGGCTGAGAGGTGGAACAGGCGCAGCTGACTTCTCGGATGATTTGCGAGGGGCGGACATAGCAGTCTTACTTTTGTTCATTTTCGCAGGTGCAGGCTTCTGGCTGCGAACCTTGAAAGATGTGGGGCGGCTCTTCGGCTTCTTTGCCTTGGGTGCAAACTCCTTGTAAAGGATATCCTCCTCAGCTTCACTTTTGATACCATCATCTGCACCATCAGAGCTGTGGTCGCTGCTATCGGCACTGGGAAGGATGTCATCCAAGCCCTTGAGGTGGCGCTTGATGGTCCCCGGCGGCAGCATTGGGCTTGAGTCCAACCTCTGGCGGCGAGCTGGCAAGTCATCCTCGTCCTCGCTAAAGTCTTCCCCATCGCTGGTAGCACCAGTGGACGAGGCAGCGTCAGCGGCACCACTGAAGGCATCGTCCATTGTCGAGGCAGAGGTGCGTCCATGAGAGAAATTGGACGCATCACCTAAACGTATCAATTGCATCGCCACATCCTCATCGGAGATGCAGCTTGCAATAGTAGGGTCAGGTGTAGGCAATACACCAGGACCACTCACTCGGCTACCCGAGTTGTTATAGGCTCCCGTGTCGCGCATGCGATTTCCATGGTCCGGAATCACAGGAGTCACATAAATCGTATTGCGCCCCGAGTGGCCATATTCGCTGTGACCATAGCTTTGCGGCGATGGAAGCGCATGTTGATAGCTATACGGGCGTTGCGGTGGGCGTGCGAAAGGCGACCCAGCGCCTTCCTGACCAATTGATCGGCGTTGGGGAGAGATGGAGGAGGTGGAGGTAGTGAGGGGCACTTGGGGAGGAACGAACAGGGGGAGCTCCTAAGGGAAACGGATTGGTTAGTGACAGTCTTTAACACAAGAAAAGTCCCTTCGTATGAGTCACTCACAGAGCTATCGAACTTGGGTCGTTTCCGACGACCATCTTGTAGTATATTCTCCATGCTGATATCGGAGCTAGCAAAGAGCTCATTGCGAGCTCTGCGAGCATAAGCGCTCTCGGTATCGCTATAGTCATCATCATCATCATGGAAACATCCATGGCTGCTCGAGGTCCGGCTTTTGTTACCCGCGCGGGAGGGAGGCTTGTGCTGGGAAGCGCTGCGGAGACTCCGGCTCGACGGAGAGGTGCTGCGCTTTCTTGCAAGCCGAGAGGCTGGCCGTGATGGCTGATCCAATGGCGCAGTTCCATCTACCATCTGGAAAGGCTCTGCCAGACTGGGCCGCTTGCGAGGCTCGACATTGAAACCGTTATAGAAGTGATCCCCATATGGTTGGATGGGAATGACTCGCACGTATACAGTCCTATTGTTCTTGAGATTCTCGTACCTTGCGATGAGGGTGGTCCCATGTTCATCCTCGAAGCTGACCCCACTGGCAGTACCGTCATATATCCCATAGAAATTTTTGACCGTTGTGACGATCGAGTCTGTGGTGTCATGAGGATAAATTTGAACGCGCATCGGAATGCGAGCTCTGACTTTGGAGTTCTCATCGAGAAGCAACTCAAAGGCGACGTTCTTGGGTGCTGGGCCTTTAAGCGACAGGTCTCGAGCTACAGTGGCAGAGTCTGCCAGACCTGGCTGCTCGACCAGGCCAGAAAGCCCTTCATGCTGAACCGCTTGCATATCAAAGTGTTCCAAATTGAGGAATACCCCACTGCTATACCGAAGACTGCATCAACCCACTGCTTGTGTGCCGTAGAGGGCGGGAATGTGATCCATGGCAAGACACAGAGGAAGGGCAGGTGTAGAGGGAAGAATCCATCAAACCTACCACAATTGTTGAATTCGAAATATCAGGCTGGTGGATGAACCACCCCCGGGTCTTTATGTATAGAAACTGTCGAAGAAAGCCTTCGATGGAGGTGGGAGGGGAATCTGCAGTCGCAAGAGCCGGAAGCGACTCGAAAGGGTAAACGTGGGCAACCTAAAGGAAAGCAGACCACAGAAGTTAACACAATGGGGTTCCAAGTGCTCGAATATACAATAAGGATGGGTTTTGTCTTGGAAGATGATGGACGAATGTGTCGCTAACCGAGTCCGGCCGACCTTGGGAGCGGGTTTGGGGGGAAGCAAGCGAGATGACCCGGAAAAGAATGGAGAGAGACTTGAACACACCTAATTCAACTCAAACAGAGTCCTCCAGTATCGCAGATACCTGGATTGTTCAAGATAGGGCGAAGGGGCGAAGGATGGGTTCGGTCGAGGTCGAGAGGGGATTGTCGATTCTACGAAGCGCTGAGGGCTATGTCAGCGGTGGCATCTCCAGGAATGAAACGGGGCCAGGGGAATGAAAAAAGAGATTGAACAAGAGCAGAGATACATACCCTATACTTTTGACAGCACTGATGGCGATTTATTCGAGGGGTTGTTGGATGGAAGGAAGAAGGTTGAGGTGGGTGCGTACGATGGTTTCACCTAAAGCGAGAAAACGGCCTGCCTGGGTCGGTGACATGGCGATTTGCGCTTCCGGCGCCCATCGAAGCAGCCATCACATTCCATGGAATTAACGAATCTATATACAATATTCATTTGATTTGCAACTATTCTATGCATCGAAAAAAATAACTATGTGTGAAACCACCCCAATGCTGTATCTTTTCGCAAAGGCGCAAAAGCTGTCGCAAGCCGGATGCCATTGCGCCGAGTGACGGAGCACTTTGTCTAACCCTCCTTTTTGCATATGATGTACGAAATTGAGAATATAATCCGACATTTGAATCTTCAGGGATGAGATGTAAGCGAGTGTGGGCTATGGGCTACCTAGGACTGTTGGGAGGATGCAGCGCTTCACACAAAGCAGGTAACTTAGGTACCTCTGTCGCCACAAGTGTCCAGGGTATCGAGGGCTAAGGGCGCAGAACAAGATAAAGAAACAGCGCCCAATAGATTTATGGGCTTGCAGCTAGTTTCTAGCTTGACCACGTAGCAACCCATACCCTTTTTTTTTTGGGTCTGTTGTGGAGGTGTGCGCTTGGACAGAAATGACATTATCCAGTCATTTTCCCACCACCACCTTTGTCGCATTGCTCATTTATTACGCGGATTGGAAAATACTAGATATTGCGACTCTTATAATATGATCTAATATCAAAATCGCCGAGGTAGGGGTGATTGATGGGCATTTTGCTGATCCGCCTCTAGGACCGGACCTAGATATTTATACTCAACCGAAAGGATATCGAGAGAACCAAACCGTTTCAATTCCCAAGATAACCCCTTTCATGATATCGCATGACTCTCTGGAGTTGTCTCGCATGATCTGCAACTTGGATTTACCCCTCCTCGGACCTACGTAAGAAGGTTAAAAAGGGAATCCCGCATCGGGGTTACAGAGCATTCCTTTCTCCTTGGGACCTGACTACAAGAGTGAGGACGGAATATAGCAAATCCGTGATTCCACAGTTTTATTGATTTCTCAAGGAACTAGCCGATGAAAAAAGGGGGAGCATTTTTGCTTGGTGGAGTCAGGCGGTGATGCTGAGAGACTGGGCGCAAAAGGTCCTTTGGATATGAATTGACGATGATCATCGGATCCGAGAACGTGGGTATGAACGTGGGTATTGTCTATAATTTACTCCGAAACTTCCAATTTACTCTGGTCTGAAGCCCCGCACCAACTGGCGAGACTGAAAAAGCCAACGACCGTCGCAATGATACGAGTGGGTTTCGGTTGATCGCAAAGTTGCCAAACAGGAACCGCTTGATTCCGGGTGTCCCACCTCTTGTGACGGCGGTGTGGCTCTCACGTGGTCTCGTGTAGACAGCGCGTCAGATCTAGATCATGTCAGAAAAGGGCGATTGCACTCGCACATATAGATATTTTTAGGATAATATTGTCAGAAATTATGTATTAATATTGAATATACTTATAAATAAAATTTTATATATTTCCATGTAGTTTTGGATGTTTGTTAATTGAAAACGGTGTTCAATGGATGTCGAAGGAGACGCGCCGATAAGATTAATGACGTCAGATAAGCAACAAACAATGCAAACTGTATACAAACAGAACAAACATTTAACACTCAACGTCCCGGGTCCAGACCTCGGGGAAGTTCCAACAAGTTCCAACCTTGGGACCTTCGAACCTTGGAAGGTCCACGGGTTGAAGAACAATATAAAAACCTCGGAAGTTACATACATGTATATCGGCATGTATGGAGACCTCCCACACAGACTAATTACCTAGGTACATCTCACTAGAAGGACCGCACCATCTGCCGGTCTACTCCCATCGGTTGTAGAAACCAAGATCTTGCGATGCTGGTTATGCTTGTTTCTTTCCGTTCCTAATCACCCAGGCTGCAAGCCACAATTATATCAATTATATATGGGACCGATCTTTCACCCACAGCGTGTCCCTCGAAGCTCTCGATACCCAGGCCTCACAGGAAGCGTCACGCAGAGTATCGGCGAAGCCGAATCGCCCGCGTGCACTGCAGCAGAACACGCTCGAAGCTGCCCCAGGTAAACTCGGCCGCGGCACCGCATACTAGTCAGACAGGCAAGCCAATTGTCCTTCTCACCTTCCAACATGCCATCCGAACCCCTAGTCCGACTACCCCTCCAAACTCCCCGGCACCGCTCCTCAATGCCAACCCCTCGTCGCTCCCACGCCAAATATCCTCCTCCTGCTGCTGCGGCATCGACGACTCAGCCGCCGGCTTCTCCGCCTTCGCCCCGGCCATGAACCTGCCTGAAACTACCGTTGTGAACCGTCCAAGCCCCGCCCCGCTCCCCTTCGACCTGGGCAGCTTCTACTGGTGTGATAACGTCCGCCTTCGACAGCACAACCGGCGCGCTCGACATGGATGCCGGCCTGACGCGCATCACCGTCTCGCCAACCTCATGCACGGGAACCGCGCGCCGGTTGCTGGTTGTGGGGCGGGATTCGAGTGTATTGGGGCGGTACGCCGGACGAAGGTGTTTGAGCTTGTAGAGGTCAGTCGGTATGCGTGTCGTGGGGATTGGGATGCCGTCGAGTCGGGGGCGATGCTGGCCGTGGTGCAGTTCCTGGCTCGATAGTCGCGCAGTCGGCAGGGTGTGCCGGAAGGGAGTGGTGAGATTGGGTGATGTGTGATCTGTTGGAGGGGTGAATGAGTATTACATGAATATTATGATTATAGACCGATGAAATCAATGGATGGTATTATATATCTCATGGACGGCTATATAATTTTCTGGTGGAGGCAATATATAAGGAACAAATACACTACCACTGGGCTACTGCATGAACTATCTAGTAGGTGTGGAATATTTGAATACAACATACTATGAAACAGATTATTCCACGCACCGGGAGAAAAACTTCCAGATGTGTGGATGGACATACATGTATTCTACTACAATCTCTTACGTAGAAGAGATGACATGGTAACGGCTAGCTGGAATTCAATATTGCGATAGACAGAATGTACACTCAATGGACCAATGTCTTTCTTTTACAATCTACTTTGGACTAGCCATCATTGCTTCAACCACATTTGCGGACGATTAAGCTGAAAAATTGATTTTTGGGAACAATCCGGTCATTTTGGCTTAGACTAATTAGTTTGACTGTCCTTGGAGACGGATTCGAGGTAGTCCTTATACTGACGCTCGGTAATATTTTCTTTGTTTTCCTCGGCTCCTCCGTAGTGGGAATAGCATAACGAAATAGAGACTATAATCGGACCTCAATTGTCGAACAACGTCTGTCTGTATACTATGTACATAGATCACTCTGTACATACCAGACATATACATATGTACATGTATGTATATGTGTTGTAGGGCAATAACAATTTGCACTGCTGGACGGTGTGCGCGACCGTAGCTTCCGATTTAGGAATAGCGTACATTGTTAAGAACATCTTCACAAGGGACATCTTTCGTAAGCATCTCATTCATTTGTTCCAAGGTTTTCTTGACACTGGCAGTTCTGGGTTCGTCACTAGGCAACGTCTAACTAACATTCAAGTAACGTCCAGGTAACGACCAGGTAACGTCCAGGTAACGTCCGAGTGACGAGTTGCGACAAATCGGGAAGGAACGACTGCAGTGGATACCCAAGACTGTTTATTTTGCCTGGGTCCGCCAATCACACAGGGGGGTAACTCCATTCCCCCAACTGAGCAAAAAGTAAACAACATCTCTTTGCCCTTCTTCAAGGTAGACTTGAACAACACGTCTTTCAAGGTTGTCGCTTCATTGCTCATCATTATGGACGCAAAGGTAGGTCCAATGTTGCCTCAATCTTCTTTATTGTCCGATTCTTCTACTTCTACGCGCGTTTGATCGCGTCAAACGCTGCATTCGATATTGCATCACCACGTATTCCACTCTTGTCCTATGATTGTTTCATTCATAAATTGGAGGCATCAAGGCTAACTGAAATGACAGCCACAGCGCTTCCGAGTCATTGGGGATGAGAATGTGCCCCCTCCGTCCCTCCATCAGAACCACAAGGTCATCCATCAACGGAACAAGTCAAGCCCTGCTCTCAGCATGATGGCCCAGAATAATGCTGGCCGACGTGCATTTGTCGACGTTAGTAACACCAAGGACATGAGCCGGGCCCGGGATGACTCTGGTGTTGGTGGAAAGCCTGCCCTATCTGAGGTTAAGGCTCCTGGGCTGTCCCAACCAGCGCAGCGCCGGATGACCTTGTCAGGAACCAGGGGTCCTGTTGAAGGAGTTGCCACAACAAAGCCTATGAACCCCGCCGGTAAAGCTCAACTGCCGTATAAATCGAAGCGGAACAACGCCGTATTCAAAGACCAACTGCACACTGTCCCCGAAAAAGACACATCCAAGGAAATCGACACAGAGACGGAGGCCAAGGCCAGCAACAAGGGAGTGGAGAAAGGGCGCCACTCGAACAATATTGTGATGGAGCCTTCAAATGGGCTGAGTGTCGACATCGCCAGCCACATCGAGTCTGATGCCACCGTATCCGAGACCGAGAATCTCAAAGAGCACGTGCATGTCAAGGAAACCGTGCCGGCGGTATCAGAGCCCGAGGAATGGGACGGGGATGATACCGAGTACCATGTTGCACCTATCTACTCCCGTGGGGACGCCGACGGAACCACTACTGTCATCTATCCATGCATGAACAATGTCACTACTCGCGAGATGTTCCGGGCGAAAGACATTGTTGAAAGTGAACAATCACCGGAAGACATTGAGGAGGAACTGTTGGATACGACTATGGTTGCGGAGTATGGCGACGAGATCTTCCTTCATTTAAGGAAGAAAGAGGTATGTTTTACTATTTCGATCGATAACCAGCTCGAACTAACCAAGGCTGTAGATCGAGATGCTTCCAGTTCCCGATTACATGGCCCGTCAAAGTGAACTCCAGTGGTCGATGCGCTCGGTTCTGATGGACTGGCTTGTTCAAGTTCACCAGCGCTTCAACTTGCTCCCTGAAACCCTGTTCCTCACGGTCAACTACATCGACCGTTTCTTGTCGTACAAGGTGGTTTCCATGGGCAAGTTGCAGCTTGTTGGTGCGACCGCGATCTTCATTGCTGCAAAATTCGAGGAGATCACAGCCCCGTCTGTGCAAGAGATCGTGTATATGGTTGACAGTGGATACTCTGTCGACGAGATTCTGAAGGCAGAGCGGTTCATGCTCACCATCCTCGACTTTGATCTTGGATGGCCTGGCCCTATGAGTTTCCTTCGTCGCATTAGCAAGGCTGATGAATATGACCTTGAAACTCGTACTGTTGCCAAGTACTTTCTCGAGCTGGCTATTATGGATGAGCGCTTTGTCTGCACTCCCCCCAGCTTTATTGCTGCCGGAGCCCATTGCCTGTCTCGCTTGCTGCTTAACAAGGGCAACTGGGTATGTTTCCCCCTCCAATCCCCTCTGTAATATTACTGACATTCAGAAATAGACACCGGCACACGCATTTTACAGTGGTTACCTTTACTCCCAGTTGATTCCGGTACTCACCACATTGATGGAATGCTGCGAGAATCCTCGCCGCCACCACGCTGCCATCTTTGAAAAGTATTCGGACCGTCGTTTTAAGCGCGCTTCGATGTTTGTTGAAGCTGAGCTTGCCACGGACTTCGTTTTGCCAGAGCCTTCTGATCTCAATGATCCAGATCGCTTGGACGGCTATGCAAACTACTAATCCCTTGCCTGAGACTAATACCCCGGTGGTTTGCAGATACCATGCAAATCTGGCTTTCATGATTGCTGGTAACTCACCACCATCCACGATCTCTAAACTTATTTCTCGTTCTTCTTTTCGGTCAATATGGGCGTTTTTTTTCTTCTTTCCTTTCGGAGTGAACTGGCGAATCGGTTCCTTTATGCATGGCGTTTGCGCGTTATTTCCGTCTTTTTGCACACTTTCATTCTGTCATTTGTTTTCATGCTTTTGATTTCTTCCCAGCTCTACTGGGCTGACGACGAGATGACTTGACGCCACCATTTTCCGAACATGAGAGTAAATGATCGGAAGGCGTTGACGATGATCTTTTTCTCGCCGGGCGTTCTAATGCCTCTATTCTTTTTGTTCTTGTTCTGGGGAAACGGCTTAGTAGTAACTGGGTTGACCGTTGATACACTCTCTATCTACACAAGTGACTGGCTGTTGCGCCACCCTCTCCAGGGCTGTATGTTGTACTGTGCTAGTAATAGTCGAATATGACGTCATATTTCTATAGCTACATTTGGAATCTGCATGGAGGTAATAAATCTGCCATGGCATTCACTTTTGTTGGGTTTATCCCCTTGGTCTTGATTATATCTTTCAAACGAGGAAAACTCCAGGGCTATGCATATGTATTTTGCTAACTTGCTGCAATATAGTGGTAAAACCCCGGGGTCCCAAATGAATCATTACGAAACAAGGCGCGTATAGATGGCTTTTCTATGTATAACCGATGTATCGTAAATTATTTCGATTGTTTTTCCATCTAAGATGTTATATGCGTTGTATCTATTTTCAACCCAAACACCCGCCTATGCAGATCACTGATCAAGCCCATTGAACTCAATCAACTTCTTGACAGCCTCAATCACTCTATCAGCAAGGCTGCTGCCATCGGATACAACCGAAGGATTATCAAACCGCTCCGTAAGAGCCTCATCAAGCATGGTGCGAAGCCGCGAAACAAGCACACCAATCCGGGCCCAGCCACGTAGACGGAGCCAGCCGTCTACGACTAGTCCGCGACCCACAGTGTCGAGTTCTATAGCGCCGCAGAAAAGAAGTAGGGAATATGCGTTGAAAGCTGCAAGTAAGGAAAAGAAGAACGTTAGAAGCTAATACCTCAAGAGATAGAAGAGGAATAACTCACGGGTGAGATCGCGGATGAAGACCTTGCTGGTAGCCATCTTGGTGAAGTAGCTGAGATATGCCGCGGAACTGGGATAGCCAGCCGCAGAGAAGAGGATGGAGCTGGGATGAATGAAGATACGGCCGTTCTCCTGATTGAAGTACTTGATAGTGCGAGCATCCGGGTCCACCTCGACGGTACCAGTAACCGAACTGGCGAACTTCTTATCCGGGAATGAGATCTGCGCGACCTGCGGCTGGAAGGCTCCAGCAATAAGGGCGCGGATCAGGTTGCGGTTAGTGGCATTGCGGTTCCAGGCCGAAGCCGACGAGTCAGAATACTTGACTGGCAGGATGCCTGCGTCTTTGAGGGAGGTGATGAACTGCGCGCGGTTGGAGGAGATATCGCGCAGCGTTTGGTGGGAGAGAAAGTTGGCGACACACCATGACTGGGTGCCCCAGTAGCCTCCCGGGGCGCGGGTTCGCTCGGACCAGGCCTGGTATGCTGAGAGGTCGGTGAGGAGGTCGCCGTCGCCCGGGCGGGAGAAGCTTGCTTTGGCGGCGTTTGCTTCCTCGCGCTTCTCGCGTGGTGAGACGAAGGGGCTCTTGACTGTTAGCATAGCCGCGATTGTGACGCATGGTTCCATGCAGCCGAAGATGGAGCCGTAAATCATGAGCTTGGCGCAGCGGAGGTCCGCGGGAATCATGGAGAGGTAGCGGCCCAGCGCCGTGAGTCTGTCATGGTCCAGAGCGCCTACTCGATGCAGGAAATCTAGTGCGCCTTCGACGGCTATGCTTTCTGGTGGGGTGATCGTGTTGGCTAGGAAGGTGGCGACGTCCTCGATGCCTTTCATGGATTTGACGGATAGACACAGCTGCTCTAAGGGAACACGGCGGATTTCTGGGTCCGGTCGTGGGGCCATGTTTGATTCGGCTTTGCGGGTGTATAGTTTATAGCAGATACCCGCGCGGACACGGCCTGCTCGACCACGACGCTGTTTGCAGGCGGCCTGTGATGCCCATACTTCTTGGAGACGAACCATGTTATCCTTGGGGTCGTAGCTTGTTTCCTTGACTCTACCGGTGTCAATGACGGCAACAACATCCTCGATTGTGATTGAGGTTTCCGCGACGTTTGTAGCGGCAATAACCTTTCTCTTTCCTCTTGGCGCGCTCTGGAATACTCGTCGTTGTTCGGCTGGGAGCAAGGAGGCATGCAATGGCAGAGGATGCATATCGGGAATCCTCTTGACTGCGTTCAGGCACCGATCAATCTCTAAAGTACCAGGAAGGAAGATCAAGATGGCTCCCAGTTGGTCTCCTAGCTGAGCATCGATGTATTCGACAGTTGCTGCGATCAAATCGTAATTTATTCCCATACCCACGCTCCGCAGAGCCTTTCCAAGTGTTTCTTCACCCCGAGAGGGTTCTTCCTCATCTTCATACTCCTCGGCAAGTTCTGGCGCAAATGATGTGTACCGAATAACGTCATCCAAGTAGTAGTCTTGGACAGGGAATGTTCTGCCCGGAATATTCACTAGTCCAACAGATCTTTGACTGCCAAAGTATCTCATGAAGATTCCAGCATCGAGAGTGGCACTCATGAGAATAACTTTCAGGTCCTTGCGATAATTGAGAACATCCCTCAGCAGCGCCAACAAGAAGTCTGTATCCAAACTTCGCTCGTGGACCTCGTCGACCACCACGTGCGATACATCTGCGAGGGAGCTTGCAACATTGCCATCCGCATCGCCACCTGATTGGATCCGGCGCAGCAAGACACCAGTAGTCACGAAAGTAATCTTTGTTGAACCAGGCTTGGCTTTCGACTCGCCTCGGATCACGTATCCGACTTCATCACCGACTACTGCGCATCGCTCATCGCTGACTCTGTCGGCAAGACCCAGGGCCGAGATTCGTCGTGGCTGCGTGCAGATGATGTTGGCAGCACCTCCCAGTCCTCGCTGGATCATGTCGTCCAGCACAAACTGTACGGATTGTGTACTTTTACCACTACCAGTCTCACCCGAGATGATAGTCACCTGATTTAAGTTAACAGCGTGGATGATTTCATGTTGGATGTTCCATGCAGGAAGTGCTTTTCTTTTCCGGGTCATCTCGATCTGCGATGCAGTATCTTGTTTGGCCTCCCAAGCATCTCGGATCGCCAAGCTTCGTTCCGAGTCGACCTTCCAATCAATACCTCTGCGATTCTTCCGTGTCGAACGCACAGGAATTTGGAGGGTCTCAGCTGCAGACGAAGCCATTACAGCGGAAATCTCTCGCAATTTACCCGGGTTCTCCATGATACTCGGTAGGTTGACCTCCAGCCAATCCATAATGTTGAAAATCATAGATTCACCCGTAAAGTTCTCCTCGGCATACTGCACTGCCCGACGAATTGCACTGAGACGTATATAAGCTGGGACACCCTTGGCCTGGATTGATATAACAGGAGGTGTGGTTGGATAATGGGCGGACGGCTTTTGGAAGCGGAAAATTGTGTTTGGTGGGATATCCGATGCCTCGCTATTAATCTCGCAGACCTTTGCTGATACGCGGTGATAACGTTCTCCGAAGATGGCCTCTAGCGTAGTCGCTTCTTCTGCCCAAGCTTCTTCGTCTTCGTCCACCACTGATGGGGCCGAGAATTGAGTTCCATGGGCTAAAGTTCCTTGCAAATGCTCAGCAGCCGCCAATTCATCGCCGTTCTTGCTGTCCAAAATTTGCGAGCACATGTCAGCTGGGTAACCAACAGATGCCAGCCGTTTGACTTTGGCCTCGCGAGCGAGATCAACAGAACCGAGACTGACTCCAGCTGAATATCCTTCCGGTAGAGACCACCGTGGGAGGTCATCCTCAGGAACATAGATGAGCAGCCACTCCAAGATCTCCTCGCGGTCTTTGCATTCCGCTGCAGCTTCTTCCACGTGGCTGCGACGGAACCCTAAACCGGTGAATTCGTCCGCAATGATTTTCTTCTGGTGTTCGGGGATCTTCACGCCATATGGGTTCCAAACTGTATGCTGTCGCAAAAGGCCTTCGATATCTCGTCGAATTCGTGTACCCATATCCACCTTGGGCGCCTGCGACCAGATACGTTTGCTCCTGGCATCCCCATTTCCTAGCCCTAATTCCACATTTGTGGCCTTCTCCTTTGCCTGGGATTTTTCACGATCTGCCCGCTTCTTTGCCAAATCGGCGGCCGCGCTCTCTCTTTCTTGCTTGGCTAAGAATGGGTCTGCCTCGTACATCCAGCCCTTGCCTTCCCGAGTCTCTGCTGCTTTAATTTCTCCAAATTCCTCCTTCCACAATTTCTTGTATGCTGGAGGCATCATCATATGAATATTGCGCATATTGCATACTCGGAACAGAGCAAATGCCGCACCAAAATGACGCGCTTCGAGGGCTGTGGGCTGCCCAGCTAGTTGCTTATGGGAGGGAGGGAGCTTTATCGGCGGGAGCACGATCAATTCCTTGGTCTTAGGATCTATCTTCTTCATCGTTACGGACGACACAAAGCCATCGGCGGTTTTAATCTGCAATTGTCGCAATCTATCAGCATCTAGTTTTGGTACATGGGTCTGTAGACATGCGACGAGTGCTATTGGGAGATTTGATTACCATGCTGTATTCAGGCTTTTCCCATTTTTGCTTCTGACAATGCTCCGCCAACATATTGACTGGTAGCTTTCCTGTCCATGATGCGCCGCCAATGACATCCTTCACGGACGGTTTCTTGGGCTCCTCCGGCACTTGCTTCTTTGCTTCGCCGGCTTTCTCTGCGACGGCTTTGGCTTGTTTGGTACCCGGTTTGGGACCACCCTTACCATCACCTTTCTTCTTAGGTGGCATTTTGTTGTGTGGTGAGTTGAGAGATAACTTTTGGAGCTTCAGGCAAAAGAGCGACCCGCACTAAACCGTTTTGGGATTGCGGGGAGCATACGGAGGGAAGCAGCGACCGTGGGGGACTTAAACTCCCAACAGGCACTTACATCATGTCTCGTACTCTTATACTCAGTCCATTGATGTGATTGATACTTGGATTTTGTTGCTCGAGGGCAATGCTCTAGCTAGTGTCTACTGTTTGATCAGTCAAATTTCTACACCATCATGCCCGGGGAACACGCCAATTCGAGCAAGGATGACACGAAGGAGCAAACTGGGACATCGGAGAAGAGAAATGCTTGTAATGATACACAGAGCCTTCACTGAAAGTTACTTGACTGACATTATCGGTTTGACAGTTACCGAGCTCCTGGCTCCCAAAAGCAAGCAATCCAAGTACGCGACTAAAACCCCGTCCGATCGAAATGCGGCCAAGGGCAAGGCTGCATTTAGTGTTCGCGACGAACTAGGCGCCTACATCGCAAAGCCTGAGACTTTCGGTCCGGATGTCGTAGTCTACCACAATGATGATTTTGTGGCGATACACGACATGTTCCCCAAGTCATCACTACACCTCCTCCTTCTCCCCCGCGACCAGACCAAAACGCGCATACATCCATTTGATGCGTTCGAGGACGCCGAATTCCTAACAAAAGTGAAAACTGAAACCCGAACACTCCGCAAGTTGGCAGCGGGTGAGCTGCGACGCAAATATGGGAAGGACTCTGCCCAGGAGCAGGCCAGGCAGGCGGCGCTGAGCGCTGATCCGCCGCCCGACGAACTACCGCAGGGTCGGAACTGGGAAGATGATATTGTGGTGGGGGTGCATGCGGTTCCATCCATGAATCACTTGCATGTCCATGTATTATCCGTGGACAGGTATAGCGAGCGCTTGAAGCACCGGAAACACTACAATAGCTTTTCCACACCATTCTTCGTGCCAATTGAGGACTTCCCACTGGCGGAAGATGATGTGCGACGGTATCCCACGGAAGAGGGGTATCTGAAGCGAGATTTTACATGCTGGCGCTGTGGCAGGGGGTTTGGGAATCGGTTTGCGGAGTTGAAGCAGCATCTGGAGCAGGAGTTTAAAGAATGGAAGAAACTGTGAGCTATCGGTCTGTGCTTGCGAATATATATCAGTACTGCCAAAACAGGCACAGCACGGTATACAATGGATTGAACTCCCCAAAAGTGTTCCTGTCTGGCGTCCGTGGAAGCTAAACTGGGCCAAAATTCTTCTATTTGGTAGATATACATGTCACTTGTGACGAGCAGTTGGGGGGTCGGTGCATTTCCAGCACGTGCCCAATGCTGCCCTCCCACTAGACAAGAACTCTGAAAACGGTATGCATTGAACAGAGCTGTTCCCTTCCTCCACCCGCGATACTGTCGCGTGTGCATTTACGCACGGGCCTTAGAGCGGCCCTTGACCTTACGGGCTTCGGGACGGTTGATGTGGTGAGAGGGAATCCAATCGGCGTTGTAGGTGCTGGCAGAAGAAACCGCAGCGCCGGTGGAAGTCTCCTCGGTAACTGGTGTCTCAACGCGCTTTGAGCCCTGGGTGCGCTTCTCGCTGGTCTTTCCGGACTTGCGCTTCTGGGGGAAGTAAGGAGCGACCCAAACTGTGTAGAAGAAGTAACCGGTGCCAGAGACACAAGCCAGCAGGAAGAAGTACAGGAAGATGCTGATCGTAATCGTTAGTCCCATTGCCCTCACACGACCAAGGTAAAAGGGGGGTTCCTACATCTGGGGGTCGAAGATGCTGGTATCCGCCTCCACGATGCTAACGGTGCCATTGTGGGCAAGGATAGGAAGCAAGCGGCCCTCGCTGTCTGAAATAATGGCAGAAAGAGTCATCTGGAGATCCTGGGGGTGCATCTCGGTGGCGAAGCTGTAGCTGATTGTCTCCTTCTCGCCAGCGGGAACTTCGATAGCATAACGAGTAGCAGTCAAGTTGCGGACAATCTGGGTCTGATCATCGGGGTTCCGAAGGCTACCGCCGACAAAGTTCACCGTGATAGGGTTCGGCTCATCATTGGAGATGGCGATCAGCGCCTGGGTAGGGTGACCGTTGACAAGCTTGATACCGAAGATCTCGGAAGCAGGGAAAGAGGCCTGGGCCGAGACAGCCAGAGTAACCTCTGCTTCATCATTCTCAGTATCCTACAAGTTCAAAACCAAACAATTAGTCAATTGAGTCATGCGACATGGTCCCTAAGACAAATCAAGGACGAAACACTTACAGCAGCGAAGCCGGTGCCAACGAAGGCCTGGAGAGAGAGTAGAGCCAGAGAGAGGAAACCGAAGCGAGTCATCTTGAAACCGGAAGAGAGCAAAGAAATAGAAGAGAAACAGAAAGAGGGAAAGGTCAAAGGTCAAGATGAGGTGAAGGGGAATATTTGGCTCCACGTATGCAAAACCGGGGAGCTGACTCAGCCAGATAGCACCCGCGGTCTTAGATTGATTTTTTTTTTATTTCAAGCAAAGTCGACTATAACATCTCTCCCTATATCAATTAATTTAATAAAGGTGATCGCTGATCATTGGTGATTACAGTGATTCTAACACCTTACGCGCTTTGTAGATTGTCACCTCCTGCAAGCGCCTGCCCATCGGAATTTCCCTGTTGGCTTTGATCAGACTTGAAACTTGCTTCTCTCCCTTACTTTCTTTCTTCCTTATCTTCTGTCGCATTCATCCTCTTCGCAATTTCAACCATTTTCAAATCTTCAAAAGATACTCACCAATCTACAAAAATGGCGACCCAAGCTTATTTAGAGCGCTATCGTCAGCTAAGTGCTCTGGACCAGCAGAAGAATGACTTCATTGAGGTACGAACCCAATTCCTCCCTTGGTCCGTGATTCATTCTAACAAAACTCATTATAGGAACTTCTTCAACGTGTGACCGCCCTAGAGAATTCCTTTCAACAAGAGAAACTCGATCATGAACGCGAAACCCGGTTCAATCGTGAGGTCCAGGTGCATGAAATGGAGCTGATGGATCAGATATCAGTTGTCAAGAAAATGATGGTGAGCACAGCTGTGGACGCGTTGTCTAAACTCAGGCTAACGTATCCTTTTCCCCCCTCTAGGACCGCGAACCATTCGTTGTGTTGCTTTTAGACGGCGAAGGAATAATATTCAAGGACGAATTTCTGCAACTAGGAGAACAGGGTGGACGAAATGCGGCCAAGCAACTCTGGAAATCTCTCCAGAGTTATGTGACGACAATTCTTTCCACGATCACCGAGCCGAAGATAATGACCAAGATCTATCTTAATGTGAAGGGACTTATGGAGACTTACGCCCGGGGGGGAATCATCCTAGAGACCTCCACCATCAGTGAATTTATTCGTGGGTTCAACGAGAGTGCATCGTTCTTTGAAATTGTGGACGTCGGAACGGGCAAAAACAAGGCACATGATAAAATCAAGGGTATGTGGTACAACCTGATATAGCAGGAACTGTTGCTGATTCGCTTCCTCCAGAGGCATTTAAGCTTTACTTATACAACTGCCACTGCCACCAACTCTTCCTGGGCTGTCCCTCCAATGAAGAATATGCTCGGTCATTGACAGAACTCATTTCTGGTGCGAATTATAAAGGCCGAGTCTCGCTGGTTGAAGGTCTTCCACTCGAGAAGGAATTTGATTATTTCCGAGAGCAGGACTATCGAATCACCCAGTTCCCAGATGTTTTCCGAACCACAAAGATTGCTCCAATTACGTTGACTACACCGAGCGCAGCGAATGCGTCGAGTGCACCGTCTTGGGCTGCTCCCTGGAAAAGCGCAATCCCCTCGCGGACTTTGCTCACACCTTCGCCAACCCAGCAGTTCCAAACACCTGCTCCTCTGTCACGAACCTCTACCAGCACCAGTGTATCAAATCTGGGCGCCCCATTGGCCCCAGTGACAAATAAACCCGAGTCTTCTGATTTCCAGGTTGTTCGGTCAAAGGTACCTGGTGCAACCCCGCCAAAGACGGTGGAACGAAATAAGTATGGCCAGCGTGTTGACCGGCTCGACTTCAAGAGCATTCCTCGTGATGATCTTAACAAACTGAAGAAGCTCAAGCTTTGCAATTATCATTTCTTGCTCGGTGAATGCCCTAATGAGGAGAATTGCTATCATGACCATGATCGCAAATTGTCCCGTCAAGACCTGCACATTCTGTCTGCCATTGCCCGCATGACACCCTGTCGCTTTGGTTTAGAATGCGATGACGTCGAGTGTATTTATGGTCATCGTTGCCCTCAGAGCGAGCCTGGTAAAAAGACTTGCTTCCGAGGCGACAGCTGCCGCTTTGAGCCCGTGGCACATGGTATCGACACCAACATTGTCAAAGTTACGAAGATTTGAGTGGCAATCTCGAATCTTATGCTCACCTCGGGCTATCTGAACCTTTCGCACTTGCAATAGGGTCCTAAAATATTATCTATTGAGCTTGGCGTGACCGGGGTTTTCACGGCGAATAGGTTTAAGGGAAGCGCCCATGACATTATCAGAATTTCGATCATTCGGGAGTTATGGACGGTGCATGAGAGCAGGCTTTCTATACAGTCATTGAGAATTCAACGTTGTTTTCTTTTTCTGTGCGGGTGAAAAAGGCGGTTCCAGGCGCAAAAGACTATGTACTATCTATCTATTGGTTCGAATTTTAAATTGTATTAGTATAAAGAATCAATTCACACGAGATTTATTTAGGGGGTATTTGGATTGATAGTATTACAAGACTTGGGAATCGTACACTTTAGGTGTGGATAGTCGTGCCGAACATGGCAAATCGTCTCTCCCATCCAAAGCAATCAGGGTGAGTGCACATCCCGCCGTCGACATCCATGGCATTGGGATCTTTGCCATGGGTGCACTGGACGCCATATTCCTTGATGCAGCACTCGAATGGGCACGACTTGACCGGTCCCCAACTCTGTTGACCAGAAGCCATGGCTTTCGACTTTTCCTCCTCGAGATTGCCCCATAGGAGGAAGAGCTTCTCTTTTATTGCTTCCAGTCTTCGCGGATTGCTGCGGAGATTGAACGCATAATCATCCAGAAGAAAATCACCATCTTGACCGCACACATAGAGCTTCATCGCTCCTCGGGGCTGTTGTTTGGAAGGTTTGGGTTCAACCCCCTCCACAAGAAGGCAAAACCGCCATTCCCAGCCAAATTTAGGCTCTGTGGTATCGTCCTCGGTGCTAAACAAGGGAGCGCTAGTGGTCTGAACTGCAAAGTCTTCTACCTTTGGGGGAAAGAAGTCGACCACTCGGACTTGAGAGTGATAATTGACGTTCTGAAAGGGAAGTTGGTAGACAATGCCCCCTGGAGCATTGTTTATATGTGTTTCTGCCAGTAATATCTTCTCGAGAGGGAGAGTAGGCACTGTGTAATTTCTTATTTTGACTAAACATTTGTCAGCCAATATGCTTCTCCTAGGCAGGCAACCAACGCACCATGTTGATTCAACTTGATTCGTGATGCTGCTGGCATGGTTAGTTGGCCTTCTTCTTTTCGGGCCTCCTTTTTCTGCTCGACTCTCTTGTTCCTTTTTTTGGCCTTTTTGGTATCTGCCTTGGGTTCACCGTGGATTTTCCAGTATTCTGTTCGCCGGTTCATCAATCCCCGTACACGCTCGTCATTGCCACCATCCACCTTCTTGACATGGATCTTCTCCGGAAATCGTCTGTCTTCATGAACAGTGGCTTCCAAGCCACCACGCCGGGCTTCCTTGATACGGGCATATGTTATTAGAGTGATGTCGCCTGGCTTGAGGTGTGCTCGGGCATAGGTGGCATGCGGCTCCCATAAAGTCACTTGGATGGTCAATTTACCCCATGGGCCTGGCCAGTTCTTCGTCTTGTGTATGTAATTAAATCGGTCCCCCTCAGGGCCCGAGTCATCGTCTTCTTCTCCGGGTTTCTTGTAATCGACAAGTTGCTCATTTTCAGTAAAATCAGTCAAGTATAGTACGCATTTCTCGCTGTCATAAGTATTGAGGCTCACAACTTGGCCAAGTAACTGACACAATAGGCGATCCTTTGCAAACTGAATAGGGATACACGGTAACCCTCCAGATTTTGGGGATGGAACGGAATCCTGGACATGAGAAGGTTGCTGGAAGGCGGTTACACTGCGCGGCGTGGGTTGTTGCACAGGGATTCTCCCAGCAGATACGCGATCCAGGAGTGATTGTGCCTGGTCCTTTTCCTTCAAACTCGGCTCAAAAGGAATAGGACCGCTGGTAATGAACGGGCTTGAGCTCAAACTTGGCTCTGGCCGGAAAATAACCCAAGACACATTGGAATTCTGAGAGACAATCCCGGTTGGTTTGTTCTGGTAGATTGTCACCTGAATCGTATCAGCTTACTATGCTGCTGCATTCATATCAATCGACTCACCCGGACGTTCCGTAGTAGGACTACATCGTTGAGCTCGACGTTGGGAAGGTAGCTTTCATCATCATTGAAATATTTGATTTTCAGACCGCCTTGCCAGGTCGGTGCATCAAAATTAGAGTCTTTGATGGTGAATGTGATGCATGCTGACGAGCCTCGGGTCCGAAAGAGTGGTAGCGTGTCAATCACAACTCCCAGGACATTGAAGTTCGCTTGTGAAGAGCAAGCTGTGGTAACGTCCACTATATCACCTGAAGCCATGTCTTTTGTAGATGGGAAGAGCTAGAGATATCACAAACCAATTCAGAAGACATGTACGTCTTTTGTCAATGTACATCCATCATAGAGCAATTGCTTTGAATAAACACCCAAAGGAGAGTTGTAACAGCTCAAGGAGGAAGAGCTTGTTGCCCAAACCCGTGGATGTAAATAAAATGAGCCATCACGTGATATGATCGTTTCCCCTCCCACAGAAGTCTTCTCCCCCCACATCAGATCCCTCTCTCTTCCTTCTTCCTACTCTCCTTCCATCCCCCAGCGCGCCCACTCAACATCACCCACTACATAATTCCTGCGGCGCGCTTACTTTCTTCTTTCCATCTTCATCATGGCTGAACGCTATATTCCCGAACATCGCCGCACGCAGTTTAAGGCCAAGAACCAGTTTAAGCCCGATGAGCTCCGCCGCCGCCGTGAAGAACAGCAGGTCGAGATTCGCAAGGCCAAGCGTGATGAGAACTTAGCCAAGAGACGCGGTATCCAAACCCAGGATGGTAAAATCGGTGTTGGTGGCATGGCTGCCGCCACTGAGAGTGATGATGAGGCCAGTGCTATTGAGAGTGAGGTAGGTCTTGGAAATTTTCTTTGATCCTTTTGATTTGTTTCATTCTCTACTCCTGCTTCAGTTTCTACGGGCTTATGGTGTGGTTGCCACCCCTCTGGGGTCTTCTGGGATTTCTTTGTTTTTATGATGCGATCATCAACAAGGAATTTTTTTTCACCGCCCTGTTGCCATGGCCCACGAAGCCCCTCCAACTCGGATCTCTGAGCCCGCGCCCCACTGC
>PKQL01000487.1:0-22312 GCA_002916455.1 Penicillium sp. CF05
CCTTGTGACAAACGGTAGACGCGCTTCAACTGCCGAGGATAGGATGTTGAACACTTGAAGAAGCGCCTTCAAGCCAGTCTACTAACTAATACTAACCCACAGGGTCCAACTATGAGATCGAAAGCTGAGAAGTCAATGCCGAAGGAAATACTGTATGGGCTCCAATGAGACACGGCGTATGCCTAAACATGCATGTACTGGTAGATTAGTGATAGTTGCCCTTTCGGCTCAGCCGCCGGGCGTTAATGAATTGTGTGTGTGTGTGTGTACCGCAAGAGACGGATTCCCCGGGCCTGTTTTTTCAGACGCAAACGGGACACGCCGCTTTTCTCTGCTTCCACAACCTCGTGCCAATAGACAAAGGATTATAGACCCACAAGCACCCACCCAGCTCGAACCTATCACACCTTCCCAGTCACCGCGTTCAAAAATGGTCAGCGGTGGGTGAACTTCCCACAAGTTCACCACTGATCGCAAATTCCTGTTTTCTTGACAGGTCGCATTTTTGGCCTCACAAAAGAACATCGCCAATTAGCCGTGGTCACGGATGATATACATTTCCTCCCAAAGCCAAATCATCCTTTACCCGCTATGCCTTCCTCAACTGGTAAACGGCCGCGTGTTGACCGTTGGTCCCAAAGGGCTGGCTCCCAGACCCCGACTAGATCGGCGCCGAGCTTGCAGATTGAGCCACTCCCAATCGCCTATCTGGGACTGCACTCCCCGGAAGTGGACGCTCTTGATAATGAGGACGAGGAAACAACACAAATTACATGGCCAGAAACTGCCGACGAAAACGAGCCCTCGCCAGGGGCTAGCACACCACCTCCCGAGAGGCGTTCGCGATGACGACGTAAAACATCATACACCGGTATACTTGCACAATCGAAATACAATAGCCGATTAGCACATTCCTGGTTTTTCTGTTTTCTAAGGGCGTTGCGGCTATTAGTCATACTACATGTCTTCTCATTGGTCAACGTACCTTTGCGTTTGTCAAGTATCAGAGTCGCAAATAACCTCCCGTTTTCCGGATTTTCTCGTCCCGGCCCTTCTATTCCATCGTTTCAGGGCCACAGCGTGCGCATGGCGTGTCACCAGTTCATTTACGCTGACCTCTCGTCGAGTTGGATCCCAAGCCACGTGATGTATATAGATCTATAGGAATGGCTTCCTGTTAGGCGGACACGCCGCTAAGCAGCAGGGAGATGAACTGCTGCAACTACAAATAGCTGGATCTCTTCGTATAAATTAATAATTGCACTTGTACCTCGATCCAGGGTTCAACTCGACGAGGGGTCAGCGTAATTGAATTACACGTACACAAATACTGTACTTCTTTATCGCCTCTCATTATCATGTCTTGATCAATTACTAAAGAAAGGAAACACGAGTGTATTGTGTGACAGCATCTAATCCAACCTCTCCCGGTATTATTCGCCGCCCACCTCAGCTATGACAATGATCTGATGTACATGTTGGTACAGTATATCGTCAGGTTGCTTCTTGTCGTCGGGGCTCAGATACGCGGGCGGATATATGGGAGTAAGCGAGAATAATACAAAAACCAAAGCCAAGCCAACTTGATGCCCCCCAACGTGTCTTCTTTGGCGCCCCTCTCTACTAAGTAAGCTTCAGTAGCCGGGAAGGTTTTGTTTCCAGCGTAGCCGGCTTCTCTCAAGAATGCCAAGGGTGTGCTACCCTCATAATCCATTGCATTGACATTTGCTCCTTTTTCCAATAGTATCTTCACAACCCCCAACGAGCCGTATTCAGCAGCCCAGGAGAGAGGTGTCCGCCCCCACATGTCACGAGAATCAATCTTTGGCTCGGTTTGGAGGAGATAAAGAAGGAGATCTATGCATTCCCCCATGGCAGCGTAATGAAGAGTGATCTTTTAAAGCAATCTCGTCCCTTGAAGCATCCTCGTGATTGGAATGAGGAATGTGCTTTTTCGAGAAACGTCAAGGCTTCATTTTGAAGACGTATCTCCTTGAACTTTTTAAGACGGTTGAACTCAGGACCAAAACCTGTAAAGCCAGGGGCAGCTTTCAACATAGTTTCAGGCAATTGGTTTGGGAAGATAGAATCCAAGGAATTGTATAATCTTATAAGGCACTTGGTCGATGATCAACGAAAAGATCACATAGAGCTCAAAATAAATGAGCTTGAACAAAGAGGAAGAAATTATCTGCGTTTCCTAAACGCAAAGCCTGCTCGACTATTCAATAGTCTGATAGCTATCGTGTAGAGCAAATGCCTAAGAATGGAGGTATTTATAGATATCCTGGCCTGTCATCGCTCACGCAATTTAGTTGGCAGCAGAAAATGAAGGACATGGAGGCCTATCCTAATTGAGGCCTATTGGGAGGTATGTCTGTCTTCGTATTCACCACCTTCGTTTGAGCTTGATTGTCGGTCACTAGATAGGTCTGAAGCTCCAACCTAACACGGTCTAGAGCAAAGGGTACTCTCACTGGACCATTGTATACACTTAAGGGTAAGGGACGCATCTACCTGTGGGTAATTGATGGTAAATCCATCACAAATGAGAGATTTTCTCCTAATTCGTGGTGCCAAAATAAGTCTGAATGCAACTTTTGTCACACACCAAAGGTGAGACAAACTACAGAAAGGGCGTGATCAAATGCACTCAACTTAGATATGCTATGAGCTGAGGATGGTGGTGTGTTACTTACTCAAGGCCGAAATCAGAAGCAAAGTTCTCTTGACATGGCACGTAAAGGCCACGTCGCCAGACTACACGAGGTGTGGGAGCCGGATTTGGCTATCTGTACCGTATGTGTGTGCACGTATGTGCACATTATTTAAGGTGGTTGGTTGGTTGGTTGATGTCATTTACCCTGACCCCTCGCTCGAAAGCGATATGCAGGCTATCTCAACTACCTATCCGCGCGTACGTACATGTAGAGTGTTCCGCTGAAAACGAACCTAGAGCTTCGTTATGGCCTGCCGTGGCCTAATTGCCGTTGCCATTGTTAGGCTGCCCTCGTGGCGCGCGACTCCTGAACCGTTGTGACGCCTCGACGAAGTCCAAAACGGCCTTGACCGTCTTTGTTCTTGAGACGGATTCTCGTTTACCTCTCTTACCTTAGGTTGAGCCCCCCAGCAGACTCGAGACGATTCTAAACGCTTCCCCTACTTCACTCTGTAACTCCCGTCGGATCTCCCTTAATCTTAGACAGTCCACCAGCACGTGGCTAACCGTTTCTTGTGAGCTGCAGACGCACTGGCAGTGACCGCGGAAGCCATGGGCTTTAGCGTAGGTAGATAACCAATTGTGGCAGGTGCGAAGCTGTGTCAATAGGTATGCCCAGTTCCTGGGCAGGCTTCCATATAGCCTTTTCGTGTAGGTTGCTGCGGGGTGCCGTCGATTTTCCGTAGGTACTGCCTTTGTTGGATGACCTCCATTCCTGCTCCCACTGGGTGAGGATATTGCCTCGAAGGCGGGCAGTCTCCCTTGACAGTAGTGGACGGAAGGGATGTGTTTCGCCTGGGCGTGCGGCATCATTGGCCGGTCGGTCTGCAGCATCGTTTCCTGGATTGTGGCAATGTCCCGGCATCCATTGAAGGTGGAGAGCGATTCTCTGAGCCTGAAACTCTGTGGCGCCTTGGAGGATCCCGTGCACGACGGGTTGGCTGATCTGTTCCTTGGGCTATGAGTTTGTTGTGAGGCTCCACCATACAGTATTGTCGCAGTTGCTTGTCTGCCGTCTAAGCTTTACCGCTGATGGGCAATCCTGAATTCTCCGCTGATGGCGTAGAAGATGCCGATGAGCTCCGCTACATAAACTGACCACCGGTCCATCGGTCCTACCTGGGCCTGTTGTGATTCGACGGTCTCTAGGTTGCCGTCGAGCGCTGTGACAGCGGCGCCTGAGTGTCTCCGCGTCCAGAGGCGTACTAATAGACCACAATGTCCGACGTCAAGTGTGTGGCTTTGGCTCGCTCCTCAGCCCCTTTCCGGTCTGATCCGATTTCAACTTCTGTAAAGGTTTCGGCTCGTCACGGTGGCAGTGGACTTGGGTCGATCGTCTCTAGTTTCACCCAGCCTTTGTAGGTCCATTTTTTTAAGAACTTCCGCTAGTCGGAAGCGAGCGTAGCTCCCGATGTTGTTCCGCCGTTTCTGAGCTCGTAGGAGCGTACCCCAGATAGGGTGTCTTCGAGGTAGAGTGTGGAGTCTCGTAATAGTCTGTTGTATCCTATAGCGAGGCAGAGGCTGGTTGGAAGGATGTGGACTTCTACTTCTAGGGTTGTTAAGGGCACCATCCTGAACGCCGATAAGGTGCGGATTAGAGGAGCCCTCTGTACCGTGTTGAGATGCCGTAGGTGGGTTTTGTCACGGAGGGGGTCGTGCCACACTGTTGACGCGTAGCCCACTATTGGTGTGATGCACGCCTGATATATCTGTCGCATCTGTTCAAGACGCAAGATTCGCAGTCCTGCTAACGCAACAGCTACCCTGGTGGCGTGCTTGATGGCTTGCTGAACGTGTTCCTTCCATCGTACGTCCAGGTGTAACAAATAGATAGGCTTTAGGAAAACGGGCTGGTCTCGCTGTGGCACTATACCTCCTCAAATTCTTAAATTCCATCGTCATCAGCAGTAGCAGATCCCCCCAGCGTACACCCAGGATAAAATTATCTTGTCCCGTGTTTGTAACGGTTCAACAGATTCCTCTACCTTCAATATTTTCTTGAGAAGTTCATCATTGTGGAAAATAGCCGGAACGCAAATCCATCTCTGCAATCGATAGCGCCTTCTTTCTGCACCTGGTGAGGATTTGTTGTACTGGAGATGGTGCGATACCACTCACTGGATACATAATGCCCAAGGCTTCCATAGAGCTGTATTTATAAGACGCAAACCAGAATCGGGAATCTCCAGGAAGCCATCAAACTGCATAGTAGCATAACTGAATAAAGCAAAGGCCTTCCATTGTATCATGGCAGATACCATAGCCATTTTATTCAAAGACACCCCTTGAACATATGTCGTCCGGATCCACACTGGTCTTCCCAAAACTGTAATCGTTCTACAAGGCCCCTCGCTCGGCCCCTCGTCTTGTATATGGTCACAAAGATATACTTTCTGATCTAAATTTCATGGTCCTTGAAGTAGCCGTAGGATTCACGGAAGTATCAGGCGACTTGGTAATTCAAACCTCTCGCTCCTGGGACTAATCAAAGAAGCTACGTTGGCGTACCCCTCGTGTTAGACCGGCCTTGGCTCCCGACATCTCTCTTGTGGTGGCTATTAGCGATTCCATTACGTCTCACCCCTTCGACGCCCACGAAGCTTAACTTGCAGCCTGTTATCGGGCTTCCTGTAATTGGGTCGCATTCACTAGGTCGAGGTTGGGCTGTGCGATATTCAGAGGGCGGGGTTGTGGGATATAGAGAGCGCGCGGGTGTCGCTGCCATAAAGGGTACTGCGACGAGTACATTAATAGGCTGCGAGGCCTTGAATTCTGATACAGTAGTAACTTTGAGGTGATTGGTGGAAATATATTCAAATGACTGAAGCTCACGGTGGCTGTGTCTCTGAAACGCGAGATCCTCGACCCCTTTTGCTCTATGCGTAGTAAACGAGGCAGTTTCCAAACAAGGCAGAAAACTTTGCTCTTTAATCTCTTTTGGGAAAAACAATATGAAAAGAAAGATTTCGTGCACTATGGCCCATGGCAATAGGCCTGGGCTTCTATTTGTCAGGCTGACCTTGATATCCACTTATTTGCCAAAAACACTCCTATCTTCAACAAGTGCACGTTTTTCCCATTAATCAGTTTTTCTTTAAATTCTCCAGGAACAAGATTGGCTAGAGCCGGAATGGCGCGAATCATATGATCGTATTTGGGGTGTGCAGCTGCTATTCCATTTAACAAGGCTTCTGCATCGCTGAATAGATCACTGCTAGCTTTGAAGTGATCTTTCAGGATGTCCAACTCAGCTTTGTGGAGTTCCCCAGCCATCCTGAGGGCGCCCTGACAAGTAATAGGACCTAGATTCAATGCCTTCGACAAGGCCTTGTGTCTGAACGAAGCTGATGAAACAGAGTTGCTGATTTTGGAGGTGTATTGGCTGAATGGGGACTTTCGCACTCTGTTTGGATTGCAGAATCTTCCTGTGAGCCTGTCACTGGCACGGTGTAGTGCTGATTTACCTGCCATTCTGGGGCGGGCGGATCGCTCAGTCCTATACAGGGAAGATTTTGTTTTGAGGTTGTTATGCTTTGATAAGTTGCTAGTGTCGAGTAGGATCTCCGGCTCGTCTATATCGTTTGCCTTTTTCGGCGGTCCAAGTGAAGTAGGTGACCCACCGAGTGCCATAGATTTTTCAGTTGGCATGGCAGCAGGCAACAGTATCAGCCATGTATCATATTCTTCTGGCAGAACAAAACCTGTAACCTGGATACAAAGTTGTCTCTTGGCTGTAAAGATGGTTTGTTCCCTTGATCTGCTTCCTAGGCTTATTGGAAAATGCCCAAAACGGGGGAAGAAATCTTTACCTAGCTCCTTGCGGGAAGGAACATGGAAATGGGCTTCGATCTGATTTTAATTCAGATATTTACCCAAAGCTTAATCTTGTTCAACAAGAAACTGAGTAGTGTTGACGAGAGCCTTCACAAATTTTGTTCATCAAGTAAGCGTGGACCACCAGTAATTACAATCGCGGAGCCAAAGTAATTCTCTTGCTGGATTAGCTTCCCGGTTAGAACTTGTGGAGTTACCTCACTTTTCTCCTAGTCCTATGAAATGTGGAACTACCTCACTTTATAATGGTTACATATAGCTAGCGGGTGGGATACCAGAGACTAGCTATACAGCACACTTCGACATTTCAGACCGCTTTGCAGTCTCAGATGACATCCGATGGGAAACTTAGGAAAATGGGGTGGAGTATCTGTGGCATGAGTTCACTTATGTAAGATGTTAAGCAGCAAGGTGGGATTAGCCCCACAGCCCGTCAAAAAGCGCACCTGGAGGGCTCGTCTCACGACTTCCCCTTGGCTTCCTAGTGGCGATTCTGGTGGAATTATACACAGCTCTCTTGTATATTAGCATTAAATTATAAGCACCGCGAGTAAACGGAAATAGCTTTTACTAAACGTAGGATGAAGTCGCGAATTCGGCTTTGTCCTTGCCATCAAGAGGGCACGACCACTTGGATTTCGTGCAATGCGCCCGACGATGGGCCGTGTTAAGTGTGGTGCAACTCACCTAACGGGTATCAAGTGGCTCAACTAATGACTTCCTTGAACATGATGTGTAACAATCATGAGCCTCCAGGACACCACGCGAGGTGCTTAAGCCGTCATATTGTTACAACTGAGATTGATCATTGGGGAAATTACTAATGGGGTCTTTTGTCATTGCCAAACCGGTTAATCTGTACAGAAGCTAAGTGTAGAGCAGAAGTCCACACAGTGATTCACGAAAACAGCTTCACCAATGCACATCCAGGAACACTTCTCTGGCCTCACCGCGCACGATTTAGCGGGGATGGACTATTGAGAGAGCCACAATAAAATGAGGGACAATGGTAAAATGCTTTAGTATGGTCCTATATCTTGCCACCCGAAGTTGCAACTATGCTTTTACTGTTGGACGAAGCACTTTAATGGTGGTACAATACTGCGACGCTTGATTTAATGCGGCTTGTTCAATGATCTATGCGCTAACGCCTTGGCGGCAGGTTAGGAAAGAGTTACTGAGTGTGCATTGGTCAAGCCAATTTCGATGACCACTGTATAGAAGAAGCTGATTTAGTTCCGTATTCCTATGGTTCAAAAATATAACATCTGAGCATATTCCTTTCGCTGACTACGCCTTATTTTCAAAGAAATCTGCAATCTACGATGACGAATGCAGCCAAAGCTTTGCTGGATGCACATGGCTCCACACAAGCTGATCAATTTGAGGGGCTTTGCCAGCATCTTAGACACATATTCGTCTCGCAAAACATCCATTGCCATAACTTGAAGGATAGGCATAATGAGCTTGTCACTACGAACATCCGGTTGTGTCAGGAACTGGAAAGTCTGAGCCGACAATTTGTGAACGAAGATCTGCTGGTAGCATTCTATCGCCAGGCATTTCAGAAGTTTTGGGACGGTATAGTTGAGATCCTGGAGGAGTGTCAGCCACGTCATGGTTAGATCTCAATAGCTAGGATATATATATCCCTTGGGCTTGAATTGCACCCTCTTTTAGCGTGGGCCATGACAGAGGATGGATAAATGGATGGTTGGGCCCAATCAACCCGACACACCATCGAAGCGGCGTACAAGCTACAACTTTGTAAATTTGCCACTCTACGTTTCACTCTGGTTATCGTACAGTAGAATTCGAAAAAAGTTTACCCCTCAGGCACTCATCCACTCAGCTGTTATGTTGCTTACAGCTAGGCCGGATTTGGATAAGCCCTGTATCGGGCACGAGCCGAGAAGCAAAGTGTGTGTTCCGGAGAGGTAAACTGTTTTCGAGAATCACTGTATGTCAAGGGGGTGGATGGCGCAGTGGTTAGCGTTGCCATCATGGAAAGTTTACATTTTTACTGCACCTTGAAAACTCTGTGTTCGGAACCTAGCACCCTCACCTGTATTAACCGTGTTGTCGGTAACAGTGCAAGTGGTTTCCGCCCTGTAACCTGCAGAAAAGTGGTCTTGATATAGGAGATGTGGAGTCGGCTCCCGCGCATCTTCTGGGGTCCTCGGGTTTATCACGTCTCTTTGTGAGACACTATCACACGGGGTAATGGAGTATATCGAGCCTTGTTCACAGGTTGAAGGTGGAAACACAGGCCACGGCGAGGCTCTAAATTCGTCTAAGAAGAGGTACAATCTCATTGGAGACAACAATGTATATAAAAAGTCATAGTGGTGGGTTGCATATCGCTTCGACAGTTGGATTCTAAACCACAACCCACTAGGCTGGGCACGGATCCGTATTTCTTTTGGTCTTGTGGTTAAATCAACTTCGACGAGGGGTCAGCGTACACACACATAATGTGTGTCGAACGACGACTGATAGCGCAATAACCCATTGGGTTGGGTAATTACTGAACCATTAGAGTATCCAGTCATATAATCGGAATGCTATAGAATTTCAGTGCTAGAGTTAGAGCATACACCTGACTGCCTGGAGACTTGCAAAGCGAGAGCTAATTCCTCTGCCCCTGACACGCTGCAGTGCAGGTGCTGAACGTCGAGAAGCAACGATTTATCCCATAATAAGCAAGAACGTACGAACCATGGCGTTCTCGAGTTGTACAAGACACACTCACGTACCACTTGTACTGCTTTAACTCGCATGTGGTAATGCCTTGAGCGTAATTCTCGGTAGTCGTTTACAGTACGAGCTTCTGGCTTGCTCATTTCACTCCTCTATATGTGCATGACTCCATGTTTATCTTCCATGAATTTATATGCAATATGCGTGTTGCATCACTTCTCACTTTTCTTCGCTCCTTCCGCAGCCCCTAGTATACTTTGGGAACGAAAGATTTTCTGTTTTGGCTTTATTCTTGGTAAGCAGACCAGGAGAACGTAGCTTGGAGTCTTTATTCCAACATAGTAATCCTGTACTGGTCAAAGATACCTCTGCGCTGGTTGGACATCCCGAGGTGGGTTCAGGATCTTCTTTGTGGCAGATATTGGATAATGCTTAATCTTAGGGAGATAGTAGTATACTAGAGGCCTGAAGTATTCGGATCGGAAGTCGACGTTCAAAGGATGTAGTCTAAGAGCTAGGAAACTATCTGACAAAGGTGCGGAAGAAAAGTATACAGCGAAAGCGGGAACAGTATTCTACAAAGCCGTTGAGTTCAAGGCATGACTCCAGTGTCTGGAAATAGGTGTCGCGTCCTTTGGAAGGCTCTGGAAACGTTTTATTGTGGGCTTTCGGCGATGCCAGCGTTAAGATATGAAAAGAATGCTCGAAAAACCGACCGACGCACAAAGCCTGCGCTAACTCGCTGGGTATCCCAATTTTGTCTGAAAGCTTCTCTGGAGAGGGCAAACCTGTCAGCATACACAGAGTCGGTAAACGGCCTCCCACACCGTCGCTCCGTCTCTACCTCGTCGTTGTCGTTCGGGGGAAAGTCGCATGGATGTGGGCGAGGAAGCTCTCTTGCTTCTCCCAATCGATCCCCTTCGCTTATGGGAACTTGAAAACCGTAGCCTTGGGCCAGAACAAGGAAATGACGACGAAGTAGCAACGGTGAAACGCCATTTAATTCTTCGTTAACACTGAGAAGATAGGCACGTTCCTTGTCTTTTTTTTTTCGTGGAATACGACGGTGGTGATCCCTCTTAGGTGTTAATTCAAACGCATACTGGAAACTGAACCGCCAAAGGTCCTGGAGCTGCTGGTTTTGCACTGTCTGCTCCCAGTAGGATCTAGATAATAAACCGTAAGTGAACCCAACGCATTGACTTTTCAAGACCTTGTCAATGGTGTTATCTCCTTCAGGTGGTGCAAAACAGAGTTGTCTCATAACGCATTGCCCGACATCCAAATACAGGATATCCTGAAAGAAGGTCTCAAGTGTTGGGATGGGGAAGTCAATGCCTTCCAAGTTTCGCCATACCATATCTCGCTGATAGTCTTCCATGAAAGGAAAGAGTAACCCTTTTTCTTTTTTAGTTCGCAGATCACATAAGTCTTTTGAAGAGACCCTTGGCACTTTGGATGTTAAAAATTTCACAGACGTGGCGTCAATAAGGCCCAAAAGGGCTTCGTCGCCGTCTACAAGCCTCAGGAATGTGCGTCGAATATGTTCTAAATAGCAGGCAATTGGCTGGAACTGTACTGTCAATCCCTGCCTTGCTCTGCAGGGAGGAAGCTCACCTCATCGCTTTTCATAGCTTTCAATTTGTGCAAAACTCCATTGCTCATACCGGCCCATATTCCCGGTATAGGAAGAAGAGCATCGAAGGCCCTTTGCAAGCTCTCTGAGAGAGTACGCAGATAGTCTCCCTTTCGGCTTCCGGGCTTGGACTCTAAAAGAGCCCACCAATAACCTTCCGCAGTTTCGTTGCGGGGACCAATCCAGCTACCTTGATAATAACGAATATTTCGGTAAATTCGTCCGTCTGAAGGGCGCTGGTCGTTCGGGAAGCTCTCTTGCAGGCTTCGCACCAGTTCTTCATGAAGTGCCACGTCGCCACCTGAATAAATAGCGGTCGGGGATCAGCTTGTGGGATCAGGTACTCTAGAACACACCGTCGCAGACTTACTCGCTCCGGTGACGTAAATATCTGCTACCCACCAAGGATCTTCGATTTGGAGTTCTTTGAACATTTCGCGAGCCGCAGAAATAACATTTTCATGGTCTAGGGCAGACAGGGTATAATCAGGTCCAACCTCGATTTGGCCCATACGCAGGCCACGCACTAATGTGGGCTCCTGCAGAGTGACGTTGGTAAGCCAGTCTGCAGCATCTACCACCACTGGGACATGGAACTCCCTGCTCAAACGTAAGCAGCCCTGGATATTTAGGATCTGGGTGAGTCGAATAACATTGTCTCCGCCCTCAATTAGTCTATTTTTGCTCTGCCCGAAGTCTAAGTCGCAGAGGTGAACGAGAAACGGCCCTTTGAAGCACGAATTACGATAATCAAATTGCTTCCGCTCTGCTTTCTCAGTATCAAGCTGATTCTCTTTACTGAGACGTGTTGGTCGTCGTCGTTGAGCTCGTGTCGACCTTCGTGGCATGTCGGTCGGTCTTTCCACTTTCGAATCCCAGATTGCCGGAATAACTTTCGCACAAGTGAAAAATACATCGAGTTTACTTGCGATAAACTTATATAAATGGTGACAGGCCTCCGCCATCAGACTTGAATGCCTCAGCTTTATGCGCACGCCTTAAGCTAGAATAAAGAAAATGAAGGTGAACTGAGTTTTGCCACCAACTACTAGATGACCAATTCAACCTGTCAGCTCTTTGATCATTGTGAGGGTGACTTTGCGTGACCCGCCATCTTAAAAATTTGAGGTTATAAAAGTAGAGCCGTCTTACAATGGAAACTTATTTAGCCTCTCCTAATTTGGCATGCAGGTCCCGATATGAACATACTGATATAAATTAGTGGAGGGGTTCTTTCATTGAAAGGATGGTATACCACGCCCCGCAAGAGCTGGTACCCTTGTTTCGCGTTACCTGGGGAGGTCTCCCTCCGCCAGGCTGACCGTGTCTCAAATACGCCCCAGCCGACAGTGTATGTCGGTCGCTCTCCACTAACCAAGCTTGGTCCCCAATGTCTACACAGGATCGACGGGTTGCCCGTGGCAAAGCCTTAACGAGGTCCATTGGTGGCCATCAACCAATTATCAGCCCCTTCCAAATAGCCCGTGTATGACCCAGGAGATGCCCGTGTCCCGGTGGTGCCCGTGTCTCGAAGAACAGCTGCACCCAAGGTTGCCCGTGGCTGAGCCTGAACGAGGTCTGAAGTGCAGGATGTCATCAAGCCTTAACGAGTTTTAGTCTTAACGAGGCCTCCGGGCCTTGAACGAGGTCTGTCCAAAGTCAGCTTGACTGCCTGTGTCACCGGTTCACTACCGCCTCGCCGTATCTCGCACGATGCTATCCCAGACCGTATGCAAGCTCAGGGGTGTCCTGTCTTCTTTTTAGGGCGACACCACTTCCACTGGTAACGCAAGACCAGCTTCTGGGCTTGAGTGCGAATCGGGTAAAAAGAAGTCGGAGGGTTTTCATATCCGTAGCCCCTGGTTTTGGAGTGGTTGTGCGGTCGGGTTACCCCGCGCCGGGCCGCAACCGCACAACCACGGCAGATTCACTTCCGTCTCCCCAACGGGGATTAACACCGGACACCACGAGAAGGTACAGTATGAATCCGTCGTCCTAACAGCCTGGCGGGAACTGCTGCCCAGTGCGAGCTCACTGGGGGCGGACCTTACAGTCGAATTCGAAAACAGTTTTCCCTTTGGCAGACAGATTTTGTTTCTCTAGGTAAATTAACTTTAAATGATGTCATCAAACAATACGCCGTCACTTCCCAATGTTACTACCCCTCCCTCACTTCAGTTCAATTTTTTGCCTCTTCATTCTTCTCCCGCGCGTTGATCTCGAATCGAAACAATGGCCGACGTATCTGGATCAAGTACTAAGGAATTCGCAGCAACGTAAGCACTGTGTTACAGTAATTTTGAAATGGCGTTGATTAATAACCCTCACTTAGCCTTCTTCCATTGTATCATGGTCAAAATTCAAATTAACTCTAGCGACCACGAATTTGAAGTTTCAAAGTAACTCCTTTGCAAAGAATCCACCTGACTTAAGTCAATGTTCGGAGGTAACTTTGCAGAGGGAGAGCAGCAACTAGCAAAACTCAGTGAAATGGAAGGGGTGAAACCAGTGCGGGATTTTGAAGCACTCATACAGTGGTTATACATACGCAGGATCCATTTCGATTCAAAAGGACCAGGGGATCAGGTGTCGGCTGCGATAGAGCTTGTCAGACTTGCCGACATGTGCAATATTACTGGGATGGAATCTGAAATGGCCCAGCACATTGAGGATATACTTGTTGCCAATCCTGATCCCGGAAGCAAAGGCTCTTTAGTACGCCATGTTGATACCAATACCTACTGTCTCACACGTCAACACATTATTTCAGCAACATTCTTGCCTCATGGCCATTTAGTGCGTGGCATTATAGCGGCAGCCTCGGTTGAGGGATACCTACGCGACGGCAATTACAAATTCGTGCCGGAAACCCGCTACGATACTGACAGGATCTCAAATCTATACGTATAGTAGACACAACATACATGTCTACGTCATTAAATTATGAAATCTCAGCAAATAGTTGGCAACATGCAATAGCAAGCGATACTCTACGTGTGGAACATGCGGCCACCCGACCTCGCGAGGTTATTTCCGAAAAGGTCATCAACCCACAGACCATGCCTATCAAGTTGGCGATGGTCATTTACAATGGCTCTGAACTGTTTCAAAACCTGAGTAGACTGAGAGTGGTAGTAGCCCTGGGACACCGTGTGTCCAAGTATGGCCATCGTTTATTGAGAAATGGTACAGTGCACATGAATCCGATGATATAGTATAAGGTAGATAACATTGTAAATTATGATATTAGATTACAAAAAGCCAGAAGGCCGGTTCACCTGGCACTGTAAAGATATTCAATCATTCAGTGTGGGTGTAGCCAAGAGTGCATTCGCAAGCCATCATGGAATCAGATCCAGCGGCAAGTTGGGCCCCATACTCGAGAAGAATTCCATTGAGATTTCCAATTTTGCTCTGCTCTTGCCTCCTGAGCCCTAGACTTTTCCAATATTTCGCGTAAGTGGCGTATGGCCTGTATGACTTTCAAGTTTCTCGTGGAAGTGCACTCGGATATAAAGTAGGATTCTGGTGTTAAATCTTCGACTGCATCAATCGCCGACTTGGAGAGTTCATGAAAATTGTTAAAGCATGATTGGTAAAACTCGTTCTCGTATTTTTGTTGCTGCCATTGACGAATCTTCTCGCTGCGGGACTCCGGAAGTGATCGTCGATGATCCGACTTTGAACTTTGTAAGCGGACTCTTGTCGTCTCCAGAGCCATCGTTGAGCCACGAGCCATGGCGATCTGGTGATCAAGAGAATTAATTTCAGGCAAGTCATGTTTAGCGGGCAGTGTGTTGGTGGCACGTGGCATTACGACATCCTTTGGCGAGTCGACCGGTCGGCTGTAAACGCTAGAAGTGTCATCTCGTATTATATGATTGTTGCCCATTTTTGACAAGCTATTCATGAAATGAGAAGTGCTTCAAGGATTATGGACCGAGTGACTGATCTTTTATGGCCAACATGATACTTTAATATCGGGATCCCAATCAACTAAGGGCATATATATTTCCTATTCGGCAATGCCTTCCTTCTGTCGTTCTTCTCAGTCCCTCAATTTTTATTGCCAGTTTTAAGCAACCTCATATTTCAATCAAATAGGAGGGAGTATCACAAAAATTGCAGAAATAGTCCCAATGACGAGTTAATTGAACTATGAAATAAGTTTGGTCTACAGTCGTTCTCGAAATCGACTTAACAGATACACTCTTCGTCACTCTGTTCTGGCCCCACTGCCAAGACCTTAGCGCAGATCAATCATTGAGCGGGCCGCATCAAATTGATGGACATCGAAAACGGCACCGGTGAGGTAGGTACTATATCTTGGCATATATATTACACGATGCTTACTAGTTTTCATTGGGACGAGCAAACAAAACAATAAAATCTCGACAGGAATAACCGGCTGGTTGAAGAATGCGGCGCTATGCCAACCTCACTGGATAGATGATCGCTTTGTCGATCTTCGCAGTCCGAAGTCAGACAGGAAGGAAATCGAAAAGACTGAGATGCTGACAACCGGACCATCATATCCTGCAACCATCATCAATGTTCTGCCGGCACAAAACGGGGTCACCACCCCGGTTACTTCGTCTCTACGTAGGCTTCCATCTGACGACCACGTCGCCATCCCTGGGTCTCGCGAAGCTGCAGTGAGAGAATACTGCAAATGGTTGGAATCACGCGCCACCGACGAGGCGTACAAAGCTGATTTCCGGAAAATATGCCAAATGACGTTGGAAAACCACCTAGATCTTGAATTGATTCTTGAGGACCCAGACTCTGGCGTCTTTGTTCAACAGGGGATCCGGATTGGAACAGCCCGCCGCTTCCTGCGCGACATTAACGGATGGGCTACTGTTGTGGGATCAAACGAACTTGACTAGACCGACGCTGAAAGACTCGGCTGAGCCGAATAGAATATGATTTTATCCCTACTGCGGCTGGATCCGCAATGGACTGACTGAACGAGTTTTTCTGAGCGCTGGCGACGTTTGATACATATTAGCTTTGGACATTGGTAGTTGCAGTTAGATCATTGGCGTATATAACAACGGAATATGCATTGGTTACTACAGTATGTAACGCATTCTTATGTGTATGGTTAATTGTCTCGCGCGTTCTACGCAATGATCTTTTTCCCGAAATGGAAAAGCTCTGTTCTCGAGAGAAACCGTCTAGTCAAATGTATTGTCACACTATCCGACTTGCAATATATGCTGACATTCTTCCAGTGAGAATCACTTAAGCCCTTTCTACTGTTATGCCTGCATGTCGAAAATGACCCTCTGCGCTCTGTTGTTTCGCACCAACATCATGAACACACCGCCGAAGGAAGACATGAAAACCTTGGTCGGGATTCTTCTCGTACGCCGACCACGATTTTTTGATATAAGCCTTCAGCTCGGCAAAGAATTCCTCGATAGGGTTGAAATCTGGCGAGTAAGGCGGCAAGTATAGTAATTTGACTCCTGCATCAGAACACAACTGCTTGATTCGGTCTGAATGGAAAGAGGCATTATCCATTACAAGCACCGATTTCGGTTCCGGCCACTTCCCACAGTGCTGGAGAAGTTGATTTATAAACGATTCGAAGAACACCGCATCAGTTGACCCCTTAAAAATACGGGACAAGATGACACCATCCTGTGTGTAGGCGGGCAGGATCTGGTAGCGTTGACCCCGGTGAAATTTAGATACTTGAACTGGTGTCGCGCCCAGTGGTGACCATCCAGTCCGCCGGTACACCACCCGTTTATCACATCCAGATTCATCAACGAAGACCAGGTGGTAAGAATGATATTCAGATAGTTTGTGCTGGTAGAAATCTCTTAGTTGAGTGTTCTGTTCCTTCGCTTTCTGTTGAGTTTTCTTCTTGGTCCAGCCAGCCCGCGTAAGAGCACGTTTGGCGCTCGATGAGGATGGCAATATGTTGAACTCATCCCACAAAAAAACGGCCATCTCATCAATATATAAACCGGGCTTTTCGGCGAGGTGATCACRAAGGGCGTCTAGCATCACAGAAGTGATGCTTGAAGGCTGACCGGCAGGGACAGAGGGGGATCGGGGGCTGCCGAAAAGCCGCAAGTTCCTGCGTATGTTAGTGACAGATCGCTCACTACACTTAGCAACCTCGGCCATTTGTGAGGTGGTGAGCCTCTTCCTGCTGCGTCTCATATGTACAATGGCGTTACGTTGCCAGGATTCGAGATTTCGAGCCATTTAGCAGCGGGTTGGGGCGTCGTTAGTGCTGGAATGGGAATACTCGTTTTGGGGCCACGTCGTGTTGGCGTAGGTATTCTTGGGCCTGTAATAATACAGGCACGACTTCCTCAATGTTGTATCCTATGATTTGGCATCATATCATTCAAGCTTGGAACGAGAATCTCGGATACAACTATAACCACATCTGGATTAGGGTATCATGTGACCAAGATTTCAAAGACCTTTACTGGGTTCTCGATATGGGGATGCTCTCATAACCTAATTATAGGATACACTAATCCAGATATAGATAGAGTGTAAATTATTTGGTTCATGCCGAACAAGGGAATAAATAACATGAGTTTTATAATACTAGTATGGCAGGTACAGGAGCCCAGAAGCCTACGTGACTGGAAGATTCGATGCAAAACGAGCAAACAACGCAATCCTGGAACAGGAATCTGTCAACAATTTCCCCCTCCATCGCAAAAACTGATTGGTTTTGAGAGTAGTATGCCTCCGCCTCGTCAATTTACCCCGCCCCTCTCAAGAATTGACATTCATTGCCACGACTTCGTCTCCATAACAACTTTATTTATCCCATATTATATGAACTCACGATAGGCTATTTAGTCTCCAAAGTCACCCTTATATATTGCACCATGGCAGCCAGGGCTTCTCTATCCCATGACGATTACACTGTCGGATGGATATGCGCTTTACCCCTGGAGATGGCAGCCGCAAAGCTAATGTTGGATGCAATACACCCGAATCTACCTCGCCCAGCGACAGATCAAAACACGTATATTCTTGGAAATATCGAGGAACACAATATTGTTATTGCCTGTTTACCAAGTGGCGCATATGGCACTGTATCAGCAGCAACGGTAGCGGTGCAGTTGCTCTCTAGCTTCCACTCTATCCGATTTGGCCTTATGGTCGGTATCGGTGGAGGTGTCCCAAGCAGTAACGCAGACATTCGCCTAGGCGATATTGTGGTAAGCCAGCCAGCTGACACATCCGGAGGCGTGATCCAATACGATCTCGGTAAAGCGTTAAGCGGCGGTGAATTTCAGCGAACAGGGATGCTTAACCGGCCACCTAAGGTCCTGCTGACTGCCCTCGCTACTCTCCAAGCCCACCACTTTACAGAAGATAGTCGAGTTCTTGAATTTATCTCTGACGTCCAAGTCAAAACGACCCCGCGCAGAGCTGCAACTTTTACGCGACCCACTCAAGAGGACTGTTTATATCAATCAGAATATATCCATGGAGGATCTGATACATGTATGGATTGTGATCGATTCAAACTGGCTCCGCGGCTTTCACGAGACTATGAAGAACCAGTGGTCCACTATGGGCTGATTGCATCTGCAAATCAGGTAGTGAAAGATGGTAGACTGCGAGACCAGCTGGCTCGAGACCTAGGGGTTCTTTGTGTGGAAATGGAAGCTGCAGGGCTCATGAATGACTTTCCATGTCTAGTTATTCGAGGTATTTGTGACTATGCCGACTCCCACAAGAATAAGAAATGGCAAGGATATGCGGCAGCGGTGGCAGCAGCCTATGCTAAAGAACTTGTCTTGGTGGTTCCGATCGATCAGATTGAAACTACTCCAGCAGCACGAGACACTCTAGCTGATTCTGGTGAGAGATTCTAACTTCCAATGTGTATTACTCCTTGCCTAGCTCGAATCCAGGACTAAATAAAGTTTTCTGTGCGTAGTTGACCGCTTCAACATCCCTCTAGACCTTACCGCAGTGCCTGTGATTACAAATTTCCTGGGACGGCAAGACGAGCTAGACAATCTGTGGCAGTATTTGCAACCGACTGATTCACCATCACAGAAGGTTGCAATCCTTCACGGGCTTGGCGGAATGGGAAAGACGCAACTAGCAATTCGCTTCGCGCGAGATCATAGAGATGATTTTACGGCAATCTTCTGGCTGAGTGGCAAGGATCGGGATGCGCTCTTACAATCGTTGAGCTTTGCCTTGAACCGATTACCAGGACAGGGTTGGGATAGCGTGGCGACTAATGACGGAGAAGTGGAGCAACGAGCCAGGCATATGTTACGGTGGCTAGCATTGGATGGCAACTCGCGCTGGCTAATTATTTTTGACAACATCGATCAATACTCCCCCTTCGACAGCGCTGTCAGTGATGGATATGACATTGGGGAATTTTTCCCTAAAGCAGACCATGGCTCTATCATTATCACTTCTCGACTACAAGGGCTAACTGAGCTAGGGGAGCCTTTCCCAGTTCACAGACTTGACTCTCATATCTCAATTCAACTACTCCTACAAAGCAGTGGTCTATCATTAAGAAACACCACTAGCAAAATAGACAGCAATCCAGGTACTATGGCACTTGATGAATAGATGTTACTGATATGCTAACATATGTAGATGTCCTTGCTCTTACCAATCGTTTGTATGGACTGCCTTTAGCCATTGTTATCGCCGGGGCGTTTATGCGTGAAACTGGAACCAGCATCACTGAGTACTTGCAGTACTATCAAGAATCTTGGTCTGAGCTACAGCTGCAATCGAATCCTGGACGTCAGTACCAGCAAGGCAATATGCTGCAAACATGGATGATCTCATATCTTGAGATCCAGAAGCGTGACCCAAGCGCAGCAGAGCTTCTATTGCTACTTGCTCGTTTCGATAATCGTGATATCTGGTACGAGTTAGTGAAGAGTGGCCGTCACAGCTCAAACGTCCCGGACTGGCTCAAAAAGGCTATATCAAGCGGACTCGAGTTCAAAATCGGCATGAAGTCTCTCATCGGATTCTCTCTTCTTGAGAGTAAGCAACAAGAAGGAAGCTATGCGATGCATCCAGTGGTACAGGATTGGTGCCTTCATATTGCGAACACAAACAAAAATGTAAATTGGATTCAGCTTAATGAGCTGGCACTGATATCTATTGGATACTCCGTGCCGAGTGCAAGTAATAGGGACTATTCAGAGCTTCAGCAACGGCTTCTTCCACACGCCAATTATGTATGTCATCTAGATTGGTCAGATGACAATATTGAGTTATGGGGGGCATTCCAAGGTTTAGGGGATCTTTACTCTGATCAGGGCAAGCTAAAGGAGGCAGAAGAGATGTACCAGCGAGCACTAGCAGGCAAGGAGAAGGCATTGGGTCCAGATCATACTTCCACTTTGAATACAGTCAACAACCTTGGAAATCTGTACAAAGGTAAAGGGAAGCTGAAAGAGGCAGAAGAGATGTACGAGCGAGCACTGGCAGGCAGGGAGAAGGCCCTCGGTCCAGATCATACGTCCACCCTGGATACAGTCAACAACCTTGGCCTTCTCTATAAAAATCAAGGGAAGTTGAAAGAGGCAGAAGAGATGTATCAGCGAGCACTGGTAGGCCAGGAGGAGGCCCTCGGTCTAGATCATACGTCCACTCTGGATACAGTGAACAACCTTGGCGTTCTCTACTCCGATCAAGGGAAGCTGAAAGAGGGAGAAGAGATGTACCAGCGAGCACTAGCAGGCTACGAGAAGGCCCTCGGTCCAGATCATACGTCCACTCTGAAAACAATCAACAACCTTGGAAATCTCTACTCCGTTCAAGGGAAGCTGAAAGATGCAGAAGCGATGTACCAGCGAGCACTAGCAGGCAAGGAGAAGGCCCTCGGTCCCGATCATACGTCCACTCTGAATACAGTGAACAACCTTGGCCTTCTCTATAAAAATCAAGGGAAGCTGAAAGAGGCAGAAGCGATGTACCAGCGAGATCTTGCAGGCTGCGAGAAGGCCCTCGGTCCAGATCATACGTCCACTCTGGATACAGTCAACAACCTTGGAAATCTCTACTCCGATCAAGGGAAGCTGAAAGAGGCAGAAGCGATGTACCAGCGAGCACTAGCAGGCTACGAGAAGGCCCTCGGTCCAGGTCATACGTCCACTCTGGATATAGTCAACAACCTTGGAAATCTCTTCTCTGATAAAGGGAAGCTGAAAGAGGCAGAAGAGATGTACCAGCGAGCACTAGCAGGCAAGGAGAAGGCCCTCGGTCTAGATCATACGTCCACTCTGGATACAGTGAATAACCTTGGCGTTCTCTACTCCGATCAAGGGAAGCTGAAAGAGGCAGAAGAGATGTACCAGCGAGCACTAGCAGGCTACGAGAAGGCCCTCGGTCCAGACCATACGTCCACTCTGAAAACAATCAACAACCTTGGAAATCTCTACTCCGATCAAGGGAAGCTGAAAGATGCAGAAGCGATGTACCAGCGAGCACTAGCAGGCTACGAGAAGGCCCTCGGTCCCGATCATACGTCCACTCCGAATACAGTGAACAACCTTGGCGTTCTCTACTCCGATCAAGGGAAGCTGAAAGAGGCAGAAGAGATGTACGAGCGAGCTCTGACAGTGGAGACGTCGAACACATTAAGCATTGCAGTTGGGAAATAGTGCCTAATCATCTCCGTAATATCTTTTGCAAATGATTCTTTGTAAAGTGCTAGGGTAGATCTGACCTGCCGAACAATTGCATGTATTCATGCTACAATGCTCGCTAACCTTTGCCGTCGTCGCTTTTTGAAATTTAGTGAGTCGGTAGCTATTGCCGTATCATATGTATATTCGTTTCTAGAGATCAAGCTTTCGGGCGATATTTCGGTAGGTCATAATGTTTATGTGAGAGTTGCAATGACGTGATGGTGAATGTGGTTGTCACTCAGAGCTGTAATAGTAAATTGGCAGTTACAATACTTAGGCTTTTCTTCGTTTTGTATTATACCATTCGGCCTTGTGACGGATCGTTCAATACGAGGTTAACCAAATACGGCTTAGCAACTCATGTGACTAGGGTTTCGAAAAGCTACTCTGCGTTGTCCGACATGGAAGGCGAAAGCGGCCGCCACTGTTCGGTACTTTCTTTTCCTTTATGAACTGAGGGGTATCTAGCAGGACCGATCCTGCAGCCGAGTGACTGTATATTGAAGGTATCTCGTGCAAGACTGTTGTTGTGTACCGAGCGGAAAGGAATGGCGGACCCACATGCGGGTGCTCCCGAACCTCCTCGCACAATCACGCGAGGAACGGCAGTGACTGACGCGCCGGAAAACCTTGATTCGACCACCGCGCCACGGACCAGAAGACAGGCTCGCCTCAGCGATGGCTACTCCAACACATCCCGGTCAATTACCGAGGTCACGAGCTCCGTAGACAGCAGCGGACGCGTCACGA
>PKQL01000488.1:0-22292 GCA_002916455.1 Penicillium sp. CF05
GCTATAGGAGCACTAGCATGTGAAGGAGGAGACTGGGGCGCAGGTGGCTGCGGTGATGTAATCTCMTAATCTTCCTCCGTGGGCTGCACTTCCGGCTCGGGCTCGGGCTCGGGCTCGGGCTCAGCCTGCTTGCTTTCGATCACGGGGGACTCCACTGGCGCCGGCTCAGGCTCCTTTTTAGGTCTGGGTCGAGATGGTCTCGGAGGAGCAGGAGGCTCATATCGTTCAACAAAGTTTTTCGGGAATATGCCCTCCCGCTTAGTCCCCTGGGCGTCTGAATATTCACCGTAGTACCAATCGTCGTCCTCGAGGGCGGTGACGGTCACGATTTGGCCGATCGGGAAGTTGAGATCGTCATCGTGGTCCGAAGAATACTCGAAGACCGAGCGGACCGTAAAGGGTGGACTTGACATCTGGAAAGTCGAAACCGATGTTCAGACTCTAGGACAATCGGTGTGGAGTGAGGAATGCTGAAAGAGTCTGTGACGCAATGACGCTAGAATATCTGTACAGAGCGAATCGCCAGCTCCAATACCTGGTAGCATGTAGAGATATTTAAGGCGAAACGAATCAATTCTTTTGTGGTACCAAGACATGTCAGCTTAGATGAAACGGACGTCAATGGGTGCCTACGAGGAGATGAGGGGGGAGAGGGGAACAGCGGAAGCACTCACGGCGTGGAGAACCGAACACCCTATCCAGGGCCAGCAAAGGATCGATGCAAGAGGGAAAAAAGGAAAAAAGAACACACGGTCGGAAAGACAAAAAAAAGTAGTAGGGGAGGAGGATGTAGTGAGGTGGTCGTCACTTGGCGGGATGAGGGAAATGGGCTCCACTGGGCGATCGGCGGCTAACACATCAACCAGGGAACACGCACATGGGGGGAAATGCCCAGATATTTGAATATCAAGAGAATTTATACCGGTTTTAGATGTAGTTGTCAAAGTTCTTTTCGAGGGATATTAGGTAGCTTGGTATATGTAGCTAAGTACCTGGATGCCTACAGACGTCGAACTTATACAGATGAAGAGAAATATTCTACGTATGTAAATCATGCCGAGTACATGTTATACCACATGTAGGAGTATACGATATATGTACGATCTATGCGATTCAAATATCAAAGATGACATTTCCCATAAAAACCCTCTAGAGCTGGATGCCCAAAGCCTACGTCAGCAGTGAAGTGTCTCTGCTCCCATTGGGGGTCAATCCGGGGTTTTGCCTCTTCCGCTTTGAACCCGAATTCTGCTGGTTTTATATTTTTTTTTGCCTATCTGGTCTCGCTTCGCAACTCATCCCATTTTCAATTCAGATTACCCTCTAGGCTATCTTCCAGGGCCTCAATTCTAAATCATGGCACAGCAAGGGCCAAGTCACCCTCTCAAGACCTCTCTTCCCGAGACATATGCCGCCGTCAATGCCCAGCAACCCCCACCTTCATGCCTATACCCTACACAAGAAGAGCAAGACAGATACCTAGAAGGTAGGCCTGGTGCAACCCAGCAGCACCTCGAAGTCGCCCTGCAACACGCGCAGCAGATTCAGACCCAAAAAGACGCCGAAGATGCCATCCTAAACCGCATCCTTGAGCTCCTTGAGCTCCCCTCCTCCCCGACAGCGGACCCTGCCGCACCGTCCCAAGAAGATACTGTAAAACTCAAATACTCACTAGCGCCATTCCGCCCTAGTGACTACGACAATCTGATCCTGGAGCGAAACTTCGAAGACTTGTGCGGGTATGCTCTATGTCCTCGCAAGCATCGCAAGCAAGCCACCGGCCCGCGAGGCGGGTTCCAATTTAAATACGGGCCCAAAGGAAGCGGGCCAGGGGGGCGCGGTCGCAGCGTGGATATTGTTTCCCAGGACCGCATTGAAAAGTGGTGCTCAGATGCATGCGCAGAGCGTGCTCTTTGGATCAGGGTGCAGCTATCCGAGAAGCCTGTGTGGGAACGACGGGCGGGTGATACGCGCGGCACGACTATTTTACTACTTGAAGAAGCTCGCGCCAAACGCTTGAAGGCACCAGCAGCTACTAGCAGTGTCTCTTCCGTTGTAAATGATTTGGAGGTCATGGGACTTGGGAATCGCGATCGGTCCGGGGAGCTTGCGCTGGAACGCGGCGATACCAGCTTAATTCGTCCGGACGGACGTGTTGACGTCAACATCAGAGAAAACCAACATGGTTCCCAGCAGGTTGCTGGCGCTCCACAGATGCGCCCGGAGGATGCAAATGGCGGTTCCATTGAAGGATACGTACCCAGGGAGCGACGAGGCGCGGATCAGGATGGAGACATAGATTTGCTCGATCAGATCTGATGATATAGCAAAATTGCTATGGGATTTCCAAGGGGGTTTTCGGCGTTCTACATTTTTTAATACCCGGTCAATGTTGCCATTGACACATGAGTAATGAACAATCTACGCAGAGGCCATATATATGGATATAGCCTGGCCAGCAGGACTTATACCCACGTAGAATATGTAGGTACAAACCCAGACATGACTCAGACCACCCAAGGTCTCGAGTCTCTCGGACTGAGGTAACCCCCAGTCCAAGTACTCCTACGCAGTCAAACCTAGAGTATAAACTCATAGGTAGACACGAGAGGAAAAAATTGGCAATCAAGCGTCATCTCCTTTCGGAGAATCAGCGACACCTTTCTCAAAGAGAATCATGTTTATTCATTCCTCATCCAGGAATAGCCCTCCACACTAAGCTAAACCATGCTAGCCGAGCGAAAAGCCAGCCAGAACAGACATTGTCGGGGTACCGCCAGGTCGACCAAAGGCCAGGTATGAACTTTTATTTTTTTCGTTATTCCAGGCGCTGGATTTAGCGGGGACCGAAACGACGGGGGCGCTCGGCCTGCTGCTGCTGGCTGACAGAAACAACGTTGACCTTGAGGTTGTCGAACTGTAGGAAAGATATTAGACATATGGAAAGGTATTGTAGAGTGCAGTGAAACTTACGCCCATGGACTTGAGGAGGTCCTTGGTGTCGGCGTCAACGTCGAGCTGGCCGGACTCGGTCTGGGAGACGTCGAGAGCGGAGACCTCAGGAACGTACTGATCCTTGCGCTCACGCTCCTCCTCCTGGAGCTTGAAGGAGATACCGCGGACGGGACCACGCTGGATGCGCTTCATCAAGTGGGTAGTGTAACCAGCGATCTAGAAGAAATTCGGAATCAGAATTGGAGATCTCGAGTGTCGGTGCCAATTTATTGAATCTCACCTTGTTGCGAAGACGCTTGGAGGCAATGATGGCGATCTCATCACAGATGCGCTTGTTGGTCTCGAAGTCGAGGGTCAACTTGGGGTAGTAACGCTCGATGACGACCTTAGCGGAGCGCTTGACTGTCTTGGTACGGACGCGACCCATTTTGGCGGTTGTTGGCTGGCGGAATGAATGTTCGAAAGATCGAGAGTAGTCGTGCCGATTTGGATAACTTTGAGAGTCGGCTTTCGCTTAGTCTTGTGCGGGTCCTTGCCCTAGGCCCTAATAACGGAGTCACGTGTATTATTGGCTTTGTTTGATTATGTAATTCCTGCGATATCGGGCATCCATGGATCGCGCTTGCTCTTTTAGGAAGGTAGCAAACAAATCAAAGCTACATGTAGTTACATCCTCAAGTATGCGATTATTGAACTTATGTCTCTTATTCTCCCTTCCGATGGAGAATGGACCTTTCGCAATGGTCGCTGTGAAAATAACTTGATATTGATGCATCCGATTTATATGACATAGTCAGAAAAGAAAAATGAAAGTAGCTTACACAAGCACCAAATCTATCATACATGGTACAATCCCTTGCACATCCACCCATACTACTTTCCCCTATGACCTGGAGTTGAGGTTGTTGAGAAGGCTGCGAGCGACGTCCTCCGTCCCTCTTGTGGGTTGCCTCCGGCCCCGGTTCTCAGTGGAATGCTGGAACCGAGGCTGGCCGAATGGCTGCCTGTCCAATCTAGGAACCAGCGGGGATGGCGCAGTGGCAACGTCGGAGATGGTCAAGGTACTCGGCTTGTGGTGGTCTTCGATTCCGTAGGGGGCCTTGGCGGTTGCACTGGCACGATAAGATGAAAGGCCAATGCGGCCGTCGGAGTCAACCGAAGCCCGGATGGGAGTGACCCAGTATTTACCTCCGCCAGGGATGGACGCATCGAAGAAAGTCAGACCTGGGGGTGTGCCTTGCTCCACAAAGGTCATGGCATTCAAATCTTCGACGGCAATACCACCGATACCTGCGAGGGCCCGAGCCATGCGTCCCTTAAAGCGGCCCTTAGGGCGCAAGATGCGAGCCTCCACAGGGCGCTGGTGGGCTTGTGGACCAAACTGGGCATGGTTGTGAATCAGAGCGTGTGATCGTGTGTAGGATAGACCGGCAGACGGGTGCGTCTTCGGGGGTCCTGAGATGGCGTATTCGAATGAGGACAACTTGCTTGCAGGGGATTGATAGTACTTGCGCCCGATACGCTCGCTGGGGACCGCAGGGGAGGAAGCGAGGTCAAGGAGTTCAAATACCACAGGGCCGAGAGCGAATGGATCATTGCGCAACGTTTTGATGTAGGTATTAAACTCCGCATCGGTGACAGTTGCGGGGTGAGCTTCCAAATCTTCTCCATTATCCTGGGCCTGTTTCCGGATCTCAGCAGACCGCTTAGCGACAAACTGTTCACGAAGCTTCTCCAGGAGCTCAGGCTTATTGCGAGTCACTTGCTTCAAGTACGCTGCGAACTCTGCCTCTGTCTGCCCAGCAAGCCAAGGGCCGGAGTGTCTGAATTGTTTGACACCAGGTTCCTGGAGACCCTGGCTGGTCTCGGTGTTATCCAGGTGCGTTTCGAACGGACTTTGATGCCTTGGCACAACACTTGTAGCATAATTGACTTTGGAGGGGAGAGACATCGGCATGTGCAGCTCCTGAAACTTCTCGAGGGTCACAGTGTGGTCCGCGGCGGATTCGAAGTCGGTGACATGTTCATAGGTATCGAGAGCGTGCACCCTGACGACAGGTCGCGATGATTTCTCCGATGTCGACTTAGCCGGTAAAGGTCGTTTCAATCCCCAATCGCCTCGGGCTAGTGATGATTGCGGTGTAACGATGGAGGCACGAATAGGGTGAGGCAGAGTTGCGGTGTCGGATTCTTTCGATGTTTGGTCAATGCGGCGCTTGAGAGTTTTAGGGAGTGCGAACAAGCGCGAATTTCGCAGCAAGTTCGCCGTTGGCGATAGCCTGGCGGAGGCCATATTGCTCAATGGATTGACTATGTGATCTTGAATAGCTGGCGCGAGAAAAGTTGACCGGAGAACACGGGCCAAGGCGGTATGGTGAGCCATAAAGACCAAACCCGCGGTTTCGTATCTATAGACGACCTCGGCCATCAATCTTTGTCACGTAGATTGTCTTCAATTTTGATATGTAAGATTAGGGTGGCGCTTGGCAAAATCTATTGCTTAAAATTACTCTGATCGGCCCTACTGTAGAAGAAAATATTTGATTTCTTCTTTTACAAGGTATCCTTCAATTCAATTCAGATCTGAGACGAACAAGACAACTCCGGGTCTAAGCACCAACAGCTAGAAGAGAATCGATGGTGTCTGAGACGGTCTGCTTTAGTGGGCGGTACTTGAGTCCAAGTATCTTTTGCGACTTATTGTTGTCAATCTCATAGATGTTTTCCGGGAAGTCGCTGGGAGAGTCTGCAGGGGGCAGCTTAGACTCTAACTTGGGGTGGGTCTCACGAACAATATCTGCAAGTTCCTTGTTCGAAAAGAAGCCAGCGACGACAAAGAACCTCTCCCTTCCAGCTTCAGGAACTTCGATGGCTCTGACATGGGCGAGGGCCACGTCACGCACATCCACCCACAGGAAATTGCCCGTTGGGGCTATTTTCTCCTTCATTTGACCCTGGATGAGGTTTCTCAGGCGCTGGTTCGAGGTGTTGAGACTCTCAAGGGAGTTGAGATAATGAACAATTGGGCCAAACACCAGTGGTGGATTGATGGTAGCAATATCGAAATTCGGTTTTTCCTTCTCGACGAACGTCCATGCTGCTTTTTCCGCAAAGGTCTGATATGGTACTGACTTAGTGCTTGCATTTACTCAGGCTGACCATCAAGTATACGTACCTTACTACCACGGTAAACTTGCGAGTGGTCCATCGCGTCCTCCCATGTCACCGGATTCCATTCTTTCTCGCTGTAGACCTTGGGGTGCTGCTTGCCGTTCACAATAGCAGCAAAAGATGACGTGATTACCACTCGCTTCACGGTAGGGGCGTACTCTTTGATTGCCCTCAAGATACCGGTCGTTCCCTTGATGGCTGGATCAAGGAAGTCTTTCACAGGATCCTGAACGTTAAAATGGAAAGGAGATGCGGTGTGGAGAACATAGTCAAAGGGAGGGTTTGATTTGACGGCCTGTTATATTTCCATTAGTCGGTGTACTTTTTATTAGAGGAAGGGTCTTCTGCTAACATCATCAAATGCACCGTCCTTAGCTACATCCTTGACAATCACATAAGAGAGTTTCTCCTTCGGCACGTTAGGGTGTGCCTCAATAATCCGTTTGCCCTTCTCATCTGATCGAACAGTAACAACAGTATGAAAACTAGAGTAAAACTGTTAGCCAGTGATATGTACTTTTGTGTTGGCGAAATCATACCCATGCTGTAGCAAAATGTCGACAATGTGGGCGGCGATGAAGCCACTGCCTCCTAAAGCAGATAATTAGATTGGGCTCGAAAGCAGATCAAAACCACATACCAGTCAAGAGAACTTTAACCATTGTGGGAGATAATTTATGAACTTATAGATGTATGAGACGTTCAAAAATTAGGATAGATAGGTGAGGAGGTTGGCTTTTATGGTTCCCCTCGATCCCGTCATCCCCCGCAATGACCCTGGAAACCTTGGAAGCTTGACCAGCGATTACAAATGCAAGGCCGGTGTTTGATGGAGTTAAGATATTAATGCAACTCAGATAAATCCATACCTTTGGAGAAAGAGCTTTAGCCTATGGGTACTCAGTATATCTTCTTGTACTATAAGAGAGCCCTGCATGATCCAATCCCAACCTCCCTAGACAGTGTTCTCTATAGTTGTACAGTATCTATTGAACCCATTAAACCCCATCGATATCGGGATTATTAGCACCAAGTTCTGGAGGCTCCTTATATGCTTATTCTGACGGTGGCATGCTCTACATAGTCCTTGGCGAGGAATGGAAAATTATAAGTTGGTGAACTATGCAAACTAATATGTGATATCGGTTATATATCCGGTGGAACTCGGTGCTTCAGAGCTTTGATATCTGCTTGGCATTCCTTGATATAAGGTCTGGGAAATAATTCACTAGATTAGATACTCGCATCAGTGCCTGTATTGAATATCTTCAGGCTATCTGAATCGTGAATGCCAACGGACCCTTTGAGTGACGTATTTGGTGTTGGGGATAATATGATTTCCCAAACATACCAGAATCCCTCAAAACCAGGGGTTATATGTAGCATACTGCCAAGATCAATAAATATCAAGATAGTGTGTAGCGAAACAATAGAGTGGTCGTAGATGGTCGAGGGTGCCAGTGTCGCATGGAGTCGGGAACTCCAAACTTGGCCCGTGCACCCCTCGACCTTCTCCAATCCTCACACATGACCCTCCCTCTACCATCCAACTTTATGCGCTCTGCGTTCTATTTTATGGCCTAGACCTTGCATTCCAATGTCCACCCTGGGGTGTGATTCGCAAATATGGCCCAAGCAGGTGCAATCACAGACGTGACCCAAAGGTTGTTCGTGGAGCTCAAGTCAAAGAATGAGGAGGCCAGGGCCAGAGCTGCCTACGAGCTCTACGATAATGTCCTATCTGTGTCCAGAGGTATTACCGGTTGAACTCTGAGACCTCCCACTAGCTGACATATCTCCTTGTGCAGATTGGCCCTCGGAAAAGTTCGTGGAATTTTACAACGCCGTTAGCCAACGCATCGCCCAACTCGTGGTCAACGGTAGCGATGCAAACGAAAGAATCGGTGGCTTGTTAGCACTCGACCGACTCATTGACTTTGACGGAGTTGATGCCGCCCAGAAGACGACGAGATTCGCCAGTTACTTGCGCAGCGCCCTTCGCAGCAATGATAACGTGGTCCTGGTGTATGCGGCCCGATCGCTGGGCCGCCTCGCGAAGCCCGGCGGGGCTCTAACCGCAGAACTGGTGGAAAGCGAAATACAATCTGCATTAGAATGGCTACAATCGGAGCGACAGGAAAGTCGACGGTTTGCAGCAGTGCTTGTGATCCGGGAACTGGCCAAGGGCTCACCAACACTCCTCTACGGCTTCGTTCCGCAGGTATTTGAGCTTGTCTGGGTTGCCCTTCGAGACCCGAAAGTCCTCATCCGTGAGACTGCCGCCGAGGCCGTCGGCGAATGCTTTGAGATAATTGTGGCTCGTGATTCTCAGGTCCGTCAATCATGGTTTGCACGGATACACGATGAAGCACTTCTGGGCTTGAAGTCCCATAACATTGATTGGATCCACGGCTCCATTTTGATCATCAAAGAGTTGATCTTGAAGGGTACTATGTTTATGAAAGAACATTATCGGAATGCTTGCGAAATCATTCTCCGTCTCAAGGACCATCGTGACCCAAAGATTCGCACTGAAGTCGTCCTCACCATTCCCATTCTCGCCTCATATGCCCCAACCGATTTCACTGAGGTCTATCTACACAAATTCATGGTCTACCTCCAAGCGCAACTCAAGAGAGACAAAGAGAGGAACTCCGCTTTCATTGCCATTGGAAAGATTGCCAATGCAGTGGGCACCGCTATCGGCCAATATCTCGATGGCATCATTATCTACATTCGAGAGGGACTTGCAATGAAGGCGAGGAATCGATCAGGAGTTAACGAGGCTCCAATGTTTGAGTGCATCAGCATGCTGTCCCTCGCAGTGGGACAAGCGCTCAGCAAATACATGGAAGCACTTCTGGATCCCATTTTTGCCTGCGGGCTGAGCAAATCATTAACACAGGCTCTGGTCGACATGGCCCACTACATCCCTCCTATCAAACCCATGATCCAGGAAAAGCTTCTTGATATGCTGAGTATCATCCTTTGTGGAACGCCATTCCGGCCCCTTGGGTGTCCTGAAAATCGACTACCTCCTATGCCATCATTCGCAAAAGACTTTGCTCCCCATGAGCTTCACTCGGATTCTGATATCGCATTAGCACTTCACACATTGGGAAGCTTTGACTTCTCTGGGCACATACTAAACGAGTTCGTCCGTGATGTTGCTATCAACTACGTGGAAAATGACAATCCCGAAATTCGAAAAGCGTCGGCTCTTACATGCTGCCAGCTGTTCGTTCACGATCCAATCATCAACCAAACCAGCGGACATTCCATTCAGGTTGTCAGCGAGGTTATCGACAAGCTCTTGACTGTGGGTATCGGAGACCCTGACCCTGAAATCCGACGCACCGTTTTGTGGTCGCTGGACCGCAAATTTGATCGGCACTTGGCACGACCAGAGAATATTCGATGTCTGTTTTTAGCCGTCAATGATGAGATTTTCGATGTTAAAGAAGCCGCGATCTGCATTATCGGTCGACTTTCCAGCGTCAACCCTGCTTATGTCTTCCCGCCATTACGAAAACTGCTGGTCAATCTTCTCACTGGCCTTGGCTTCGCGAATACCGCCCGCCAAAAGGAGGAAACAGCTCAACTCATCAGCTTGTTTGTCTCTAATGCGACGAAACTGATCAGGTCATACGTTGATCCCATGGTGACTGCCTTGTTGCCCAAATCAACAGACATTAATCCCGGCGTTGCTGCCACTACTTTGAAGGCTGTGGGTGAGCTCGCGAGTGTCGGCGGGCATGAGATGAGACAATATCTGCCGCAAATTATGCCAATCATTCTGGACTCGCTCCAGGACCTTTCGTCGCATAACAAGCGTGAAGCTGCACTTCGGACATTGGGACAATTGGCCAGCAATTCAGGCTACGTCATTGAGCCATACATGGAATATCCCCATCTCCTCGCCGTTCTCATCAATATCATAAAAACGGAACAGACAGGCTCTTTACGCAAGGAGACCATCAAACTTGTTGGAGTGCTCGGTGCACTTGATCCCTACAAGTACCAACAGATCAGCGAGATTGAACCTGATGTACACCATATCAACGAAATACAGAATGTTTCTGATGTTGCCCTCATTATGCAGGGTCTCACGCCCTCCAATGAAGAGTATTATCCCACCGTGGTCATCCACACTTTGATGCAGAACATTCTACGTGAGAACTCCCTGGCCCAATATCACTCAGCTGTCATTGATGCCATCGTCACAATTTTCAAGACTCTGGGCTTGAAGTGTGTCCCATTCCTTGGACAAATCATTCCAGGATTCATTCTGGTTATCAGAAGCGCTCCTGCTAGCCGCCTTGAGCCCTATTTCAACCAGATGGCAATCTTGGTGAATATCGTGCGACAACATATTCGCACTTTCCTTCCAGAGATAATCGAGGTCATTAGAGATTTCTGGGACGCTTCATATCAGATCCAAGGTACCATTTTATCCTTGGTCGAGGCCATTGCTAGGTCACTGGAAGGAGAATTCAGGAAGTACCTTGCTGGCCTGATTCCTTTAATGCTCGATACACTTGATAAAGACACCTCGCCTCGTCGGCAGCCGTCTGAGAAGATTCTTCATGCTCTTTTGATCTTCGGCACAAGCGGAGAGGAATACATGCATCTCATCATTCCTTCCATTGTTCGTGCGTTTGATCGGCCACAAAATCCTCAAAGCATCCGTAAATCCGCTATCGATAGCTTGACAAAGCTATCGCGGCAAGTTAACGTCTCTGACTTTGCATCCCTAATGGTTCATTCCCTGTCACGAGTCGTGGCTGGCGGTGATCGTGTGTTGCGTCAAGCTGCGATGGACTGCATTTGTGCCCTCATTTTCCAGCTCGGACAGGACTTCACACATTACATTCATCTTCTAAACAAGGTCCTAAAAACCAATCAGATCGCGCATGTCAACTACCAAATCCTGGTGACCAAACTCCAAAAGGGCGACCCACTCCCGCAGGACCTCAATCCAGAAGAGGTCTATTCTTTCCCCGCCGATGACACCAACTTTTCCGAAATTGGACAAAAGAAGATTGTTGTGAACCAGCAACATCTCAAAAACGCATGGGATGCTTCACAAAAGTCCACCCGTGACGATTGGCAGGAATGGATACGCCGTTTCAGCATTGAGCTGTTGAAGGAGTCACCATCTCCGGCATTGCGTGCATGTGCTAGCTTAGCTGGTATCTACCAGCCTCTCTCGAGGGATCTTTTCAATGCTGCTTTCGTCTCGTGCTGGACTGAGTTGTATGATCAATACCAAGAAGAGCTCGTCCGCTCAATTGAAAAGGCGCTTACTTCTCCTAACATCTCCCCGGAGATTTTGCAAATTCTCCTCAATCTGGCCGAATTCATGGAGCATGATGACAAGGCTCTTCCCATCGACATCCGCACTCTTGGGAAATATGCTGCAAAGTGTCATGCTTTTGCTAAAGCTCTTCACTACAAGGAACTGGAGTTCGAACAAGACCAGAACTCGGGTGCGGTTGAAGCCTTGATTACCATTAACAACCAGCTTCAGCAGTCCGACGCCGCCATCGGTATCCTTCGCAAAGCGCAAGCGTATCGTGATGTGGAGCTCAAGGAAACTTGGTTCGAGAAGCTTCAACGGTGGGACGAAGCCCTTGCTGCTTACAAGCGACGTGAGAAGACGGACCCAGACTCATTTGGTATCACCATGGGTAAGATGCGCTGTTTGCACGCTCTTGGCGAGTGGAAGGTTCTCTCAGATCTCGCTCAAGAAAAATGGAACCAAGCATCACTGGAGCATCGCCGCGCTATTGCACCTCTTGCCGCTGCTGCTGCCTGGGGTCGGGGCCAATGGGAGTTGATGGACTCTTACCTTGGTGTCATGAAAGAGCAGTCTCCGGACCGTTCTTTCTTCGGAGCCATTCTGGCAATCCATCGGAACCAATTCGATGAGGCCAACATGTACATTGAGAAGGCTCGCAATGGTCTCGATACTGAATTGTCTGCTCTTCTGGGAGAGTCATACAACCGTGCCTACAATGTTGTTGTCCGGGTCCAGATGCTCGCCGAGCTAGAAGAGATCATCACATACAAGCAAAACATCGGCGACCCTGAAAAGCAAGATGCCATGCGTAAAACTTGGAATCAAAGACTGCTTGGATGTCAGCAAAACGTGGAAGTGTGGCAGCGTATGCTCAAAGTCAGAGCTCTTGTCACTGCCCCCCGTGAGAATCTTGATATGTCCATTAAGTTCGCCAATCTTTGTCGCAAGTCCAACCGTATGGGTCTTGCGGAACGGTCCCTTGCATCTCTAGAGACAGTGGTGTCCGATGCCAATGGCACTCGCACTATCGCGCCACCCGAAGTCACATACGCCAGGCTGAAATTCAGTTGGGCAAATGGTCACCAGCTAGAATCACTTGAAATGATGAAGGAGTTTACCTCTGGTCTGACGGACGATTTCTCTAGATACAACACACTCATGATATCAAATGGTGAACATCATGGCGCGAATGGAGTCAACGGGGTCGTTGATCAGAACCACCCAGATGCCATTGGCCTGAATGAACGGATCGGCGACGTCAACAAATTCCGAAAACTCCTCTCCAAGAGCTATCTTAGGCAGGGAGAGTGGCAGACCGCTTTACAGAGGGGTGATTGGAGACCGGAACACATTCGAGAGGTTCTCAACGCCTACTCGGCCGCGACCCAATACAACCGCGATTCATACAAGGCGTGGCACTCCTGGGCACTTGCAAACTTCGAAGTTGTTACAACGATTGCCAACCAGGCTAACCGTGAAGGCATACCTGCGCCGGTTCCTGCTCATATCGTCACAGAACATGTGATTCCTGCCATTCGCGGATTCATTCGCTCCATCGCTTTGTCCTTGACATCTTCGTTGCAAGATACCTTGAGATTACTCACTCTGTGGTTTAATCATGGCGGAGATCATGAGGTGAATACTGTTGTCACAGAAGGATTTACGGCTGTCAATATCGACACTTGGCTTGCTGTCACTCCTCAACTGATCGCTCGAATTAACCAGCCCAATATCAGGGTCCGCGGTGCGGTTCATAGGTTGCTTGCCGAGGTTGGCAAAGCGCATCCTCAAGCCCTTGTGTATCCACTGACGGTGGCAATGAAATCGAATGTGACTCGACGCTCTCAATCTGCTAGCAACATCATGGAAAGTATGCGGCAACATAGCGCCAAACTTGTTGAGCAAGCAGATCTTGTGAGTCACGAGCTTATCCGAGTTGCAGTCTTGTGGCATGAACTCTGGCACGAAGGTCTGGAAGAAGCGTCTCGTCTCTATTTCGGCGATCACAATGTTGAAGGCATGTTCTCAACACTTGCCCCCTTCCATGATATGCTAGACAAGGGCGCTGAGACGCTTCGTGAGGTGTCATTTGCGCAAGCCTTCGGTCGTGACCTTGCTGAAGCCAAGCATTACTGCATGATGTATCGCGAATCGGAGGAAATCGGCGATCTCAACCAAGCTTGGGACTTGTATTACACTGTGTTCCGGAAGATCAGCCGACAGCTACCACAGCTATCGACTCTCGATCTTAAATACGTGTCTCCTCGACTCAAGGATTGCGCAGACCTTGACCTTGCCGTTCCAGGAACATACCAGAGTGGCAAGCCAGTCATTCGAATCATGAGCTTTGACCCGATCTTGCATGTTTTGCAGACAAAGAAACGACCGCGTCGCATGACGCTCAAAGGCAGCAACGGTAGCTCTTACATGTACCTCGTCAAGGGTCATGAAGATATCCGACAAGATGAGCGAGTCATGCAACTTTTCGGCTTGTGTAATACCTTGCTGGATAACGATGGTGAGAGTTTCAAGCGGCACTTGTCGGTCCAGCGCTTCCCTGCTATTCCATTGTCTCAGAGTTCTGGTCTTCTGGGATGGGTGTCCAACAGTGATACATTGCATGCCTTGATCAAGGAATACCGCGAAAGCCGGAGGATCCTACTCAACATCGAGCATCGGATCATGCTTCAAATGGCACCCGACTACGATAGCCTTACTCTCATGCAGAAGGTCGAAGTATTCGGTTACGCTATGGACAACACAACCGGCAAAGATCTGTACCGCGTGCTATGGCTTAAGAGCAAGAGCTCTGAGGCATGGCTTGAACGCCGTACGAACTACACTCGATCGCTCGGTGTTATGTCTATGGTCGGCTACATCCTTGGTCTGGGAGACAGACATCCATCGAACTTGTTGCTGGATCGTGGTAATGGCCGTGTGGTTCATATCGACTTTGGTGATTGTTTCGAGATCGCAATGCACCGAGAGAAGTACCCAGAGCGAGTTCCGTTCCGACTTACTCGCATGTTGACATTCGCCATGGAAGTCAGCAACATTGAGGGTAGCTACCGTATCACTTGCGAAGCTGTCATGCGTGTTCTACGAGAGCACAAGGATTCCCTGATGGCAGTTTTGGAGGCTGTAAGTGACCTGATTCCTTGACATTCTAAAACACACTAACTTTTTTTTCTAGTTCATCCACGATCCTCTGATCAACTGGCGTCTGGGCACACAAGAGTCCCCCGACCGAGTGTCTCTCACAGCGGATCGCCGCCAGTCTATCATGGACGGTGTCAATTTCGAACCCGGTGCCCAGCCGCCGGGCGACTACTCCCGTCGCCGTCGCCCATCCATGCTTGAAGGTGGTATCCTCGATGCTCCGGAAGGCGTTCCACAAGAAGCCCGCGAAGCACAGAATGCCCGTGCTCTCCAGGTTCTCGCCCGAGTCAAGGAGAAGCTCACTGGACGAGACTTCAGAAATAACGAAGAGCTGAGTGTCAGCGACCAGGTGGACAAGCTCATTGCGCAGGCAACCAATGTTGAGAATATCTGTCAACACTGGATTGGATGGTGTAGTTTCTGGTAATCTGGCTTTGCTCTTGGAGTTCTACGGCGATGATGATATGATATGATGCGTTTTGTTTCGATTCCTCCTGTATTTAGAGTTAATCCCCGTCATCTGCTATTTTCTTCGTTTTTATTTCTAGCTTCTTCTTCCACTACACCTCTAATGCTTCTTGTTCATGGTTAGTTCCACCCGCTTGTTAGTATATTGAGGTGGTATAAGGAGAGAAAATCCCTATTGTATTATTCCATTTTATTTTACATACTCACCTAACAAATGAGGTCTATATCACTTGGGCAACCCTTGGAGAAAAAATACACTTATCGTGATAACATGATAGCACGTGACCGGTGGCGATTGAGGTTTAGGTCCCGACGGGGATTTACCTTCGGACATAGCAACTCCTCATACCACCGTTTTCTTTTGTTTAATCCTTCGCATTTCTATACATAATGGGCGGAGATTTGAACCTGAAGAAGTAAGTACTGATCCCCGGCTACAGTATCTACCCAAGAGAGAAGCATGACACTAACCGTCCGACCAGGTCATGGCATCCAGGCTTGCTCAAGAACCAGGAGCGCGTATGGCTGGAGGAGAAGCGCGCTCTCGACGAGCGCAAACAGATATCGCAACTACAGCGTGAACGAGAGGAGGAGCGCCAGATGGAGGAGATCCAGCGCCTCCAAGAAGCTTCCGGAAAGACAAAGCAACACCGCCGGGTCGACTGGATGTACCAGGCACCCTCGACCGAGACCGGGCACTATTCGGAGGAGATGGAGGGCTATCTTTTGGGAAAGCGTCGCATCGATGGAGTTCTCCTGAAGAACGACCCCGACACTAAAAAGCTGGAGAAGGGTTCGGAGGTGGTGGGCAATGGTGCCGCGGTCGGCATATCTATTGCCTCAGCGCGCGACACCATGTCGAAGGTTATGGCAGACCCGCTACTCGAAGTGAAGAAGAGAGAACAAGCGGCTTATGAGGCGACGGTGAAAGAGACGCTCAGACGCAAGGAAAGAGAGAAGGAACGCGGAGATCGCGATCGGGGGAAGGATCGTGACCGTCGCCATCGTACCCACGACTCAAAGCGCAGGCGCTATAGTGACGATGCTGGTGATGACCGCCGCGACCGCCACCACCGAAGATCTTCACCTCGACGACACCGATCTAGATCGCCCGCTTCGCCCGATCGATCTTCGCGCAAATACCGAAGTGACCGTGATCGTGCACGCCGTGACGACGAACACCGCTCAGACAGCCGTGATCGCCGGAGGGACGAGCACCGATCGCGCCGGGATGATAGAGCCCGGGCCCGAGACCGTCGCGACTACCAAGACAAGAGAGACTCCTACTCCAGCCGACACCAAGATCGCGAAGACAGAGGTGGGCGGAACCGCTCCCCATCCCGATCCCCTCGCCCATCTAGCGATCGTAAAGAACGTCCTGGCGCAGACGAAGATCGCCGTCGTGAATTCCCGCGGCGCGAATACAATAATCGGCGTGACTCTGGTCGGGCCATGGGGCCACCCTCGCGTACCCCAACCAACAAGCCCGATCCCAAGGAACTGGAAGAAGAACGCCGCCGCAAGTTGGTAGAGATGCAATCCAATGCCACAGAAATCGAATCAGAGCGACAACGGCGAATCGCAGAGATCTCTGCCAAGGAGGAACAGCAGCGGGAGGCTGATGATCGGCAGCGTTCAGACCGGGGCCGGTTCATGTCTGATGTCAATAAACGAGTACAGGAGGATACTCTGGATGAACGTATTCGGCGTAGCCGTGGTGGCCTTGCGAAGATGGAGGAGGATTAAGATGGTGATGATTCCTATGTGGAACTACGCATTTGCTGTTAATTCGGGCTCTATATTCATGATTTCTTGTTCTCTTTTTTAGCGTTACGGGAAGTTTTGATACCAAGTCATTGATATCCATTATTCAAGCCTTTCAGTCTCCTACAAGTGTCCGTATTGCAGTCTTGAATCAACTTTTTTGAAGTTCCGGTGAGATAGCAATGCAAGGATTGCATGGTTTTATTTGTAGAGCTATTTGTGATATATAATGGAATGGCAAGACTTTATATCATGCAAAAGGCTTTGGGATTTCCATGGCCTCCCGAGGACGACCACATACGGAGATACCCCTTTACTCCAGCACCTGTACCACCGGAGAGGATTGTACCGTTTGGGTACATCGACTCCTGTTGGAGTAAACGGGATTTGATAAATTAGAACGATTTAAAGACTGAAAAGCCGATGTTGCTCCTGTAGGGGACATGGGATGTCAGATTTGATACGCACCAGGTCTCAATATATAAGTCGTTTCCGAACTGCTCGAGATTCCGTTTATGAACACGAACTTGAATGCACAACAATAATGTCTCGATCGTAGTGGGGATCGTTAGTTGATTTCTTCCAGTAAATGGTACGAGTACGAGCATATATGAAAGTCCAGATTAGGCTACAGCGATGAAACATTTGGCAGGGGCGAACTTGAAAATTTTAATTACGAGGATAATGATGTTCGCCCTTTCAAGGGATAATATTCTCAATAGAATAGTAATTCTCTTTAGGCTCAGGATAGTAGAGAGGTTTTATCAGAATGTTCAGGAAGACTTCGCCGAAGGACAAGGCTTCATAAGTTCAAAGTCCCCATTAGTATTTCACACAAACCGCATGAGTACTTTTACTATTACTTCATTGTATCTATATCGGAAATTACGAGTCTCGCGCAGAATCTAAGGCGGATAGGTGTGAAAGGTCCAAATCTCGTTCAATATATCATTCAATATCTCTACCAGAAGAACAATTGAAGAACGCCCAGAAGGATCGACAGTAGTCTGATCGTTACCTACGTTAGAAGGCTATAGTCCAACTTGGATAATGTTGATCGGTCCATATATAGCCATTGATACGAGTACGAATCATCTCGTAGGACTAGTTCGTAATGTCCAAGACAAGGAGAAAAATGATGACATTAAAGGCATTCCCATGTCTTTAATTGGTTCCATCTAGCCCGTGGGTTACCTAGGTAGTATATAAGTTTTGCTATATTCCGGCCAATATCTATCCAACCCCCTGAACATTCCCTTGCTCTAGTGTCCCACTGAGGAGACCTGCAATATGAAGTTTTATAGTGTTGCTATCGCGCTCACCTTATCCGTGGCTACTGCATCCTCTGTTACAGGATGGAAGCATGCCCTCCAATGGAAACCAGCTGGCAAATCTGATTGTATCGTGGCCCTAAGATGTCCCTGTTGTACTAAGACTAATACTTTGAAAGACCGAGGTCCTTGTCCTATGATGAATACCCTGGCAAATCATGGTTTCCTTCCGCACGACGGCCGAAATATTACACGAGCGAATTTGATCGATGCCCTTGGTCAAGCTCTCAATTTCAATGGCACTCTGGGTAGCTTGATGTTCGATATGGGGGTTGTAGCTAACCCAAAGCCAAATGCTACTGTCTTCACTCTGTAAGGACTGAATCTATTTAGGACTACTTCCCTACCTGGACTGTCTTTCGGGTCAACGCATCGAGATACCTTCTTCCTTTCCCACGAACTAGCTATTGGCCAACTCTTTGCTGATCAGATTTGCTCCAGGGACGATCTCAACCGTCACAATGTCTTGGAGCACGATGCTAGCCTGAGGTGAGCTGATACCTACTCCCCTTTCACAACACAGGCTCTTTAGCCATTGACTGTTGAGAATATAAACGAGTACTGACACAAGTATACAGTCGCTCCGATGCATTCTTCGGAGATAACCACGCCTTTAATGCGACGATATTCGAAGAGACCAAGGCTTACTGGACTGGACCTATCCTCGACCCGGACATGCTGGCGAATAGCAAAGTTGCGCGCCAGATCAATTCCAAAGCACACAATCCTACCTATACTTTCAGCGCAAACACCGAACAATTTAGCTTGGGAGAGGTCGCCGCTCCAGTTATTGCATTTGGCGATATACAAACAGGGACCGTCAACAGAAGCCTCGTTGAATATTTCTTTGGTAAGTTGACCAACCCAAATCCTACGCGGTGGTGCCTAATTCCGAACGTCTCAACCCATAGAGAACGAGCGCCTTCCTACCGACTTGGGCTGGAAGAGACCTGCAAACGTTACAAGTCTACAGGACATCTTGAGTGTGACACAAATGATAAAGAAAGCCAGCAACTTAATCACTCCGTCGGAGCCTTCTCGGGGTGCAGGTGCACGTCAACAAGGATCCCAAGTCAACTTGCACGGGTAATTTAGTCTCGTTCACATATTGTTGAGATGGGTCCCGAAGGATCTGATGGTTGCCGGGTTTGTCAGGGCAGTGGTCTCATATAGTTAGTCAACTAGATAGATCTAGGAGATTGTCTCCTAAGGAATACAACTCTCTTTCCCTTATTTGATTGTATGTTCAGTCCGAGGATCTTCCTAGAACCACTGTGGCAGAGTGCATAACGATTGTACAAATAAGGACTTCTACCGTTTTACAGCGAATATACTTCTAGCTCTCCATTAGAATCTCAAATTGATCGCTTCCCGCGCCCCAAACTTGCTGAACCGGCCATTCCAGATGATGCTGCCAATCCGGTGGTAATAATTGCTGAATCTCTTGCAAGACAATACTCCCCCAAGTTCCCACGCACCAATTTTTCCGGGCCATATGGAGAAACCCGCAGTAGTGAGCCAGCACGACCAAAGCGAACGGGTATCTGTGGTTGAGATCATGGAGACAATGCTTGGAAGCTCGAATAGCGAATCCCCCAACAAGAGTCATCGATTGAGGTTGTACTAGGGTAAAAGCCGAGAGACTGCGGAGATTGGAAATATCTCGCTCATAGCTTGCAGTGTCGTGGTGGACAAGTTGCTGGCCACATTGGACGTTCAGCTCCTCGAGACGACGAAAAGCACCAACAATATCCTCCGGCCAGGTCAGTTCTGGGGGTGTGATATTAAATAGTGGTGCAAAATTGCTTTTCAGTAGAAACTCTTGCTGCTGCTTAGCAACTGCCTGCACTCCACGGGCAAGTGTGAATATATCAATCAAAGCGGCTAAGCTGGGACCATCAGAGGAGCCAGGAATCACAGAGCTTCCGAGTCTGAATGCCACGACGAGACCGGCGAAGCTCATCATTGCTTTGGCATTGGACTGGTTGATGTTAGAAAGTTGCTCGGAGAATATGGAGAGTGCGACGTTTTTGTGGGACATGGCAATGCTCAACCACTTCGATTGGGAATTTTGGTCTCGTAATCGCGACAGATGTAGTGCAGATAGACCCAGGATCCCGTGCATGAGGAACGGCGTGTGAAGGGCCTCCTGTAACACTTGCACCTCCCAGACTTTACGCGTCTCTTCGTTGCGAGCAAGTAAGTCGTGGGTTTGGGTAATCCACTGCAGTTCTAGTTCTAGTTGTTCCATATTCAGCGTAGGAACAACTGAGGATGTTTGCGCAGCACCTAGATGACCCTCAGTGGCTGATACACTGGCTAAGAAAGGATCGGCATTCTGCTCCGCGATCGAGGACTGTCTCGTCCGTTTGGATTTTCGTTGTTTCCCAGCAAAGAAGTAGGGCCCTTCGGTGCTGTAGACACATTCTTGCTTTCGCTGAACACAGTTTGTGCAGTGCGGCCGTTCCTCGCCACACTGATTCAGAGTTAGGACGAAGTGCTAATAGGGATTTGGTGGGACACACCTTGACCCTCCTCCCCTTGCAATTACTACACCCATGGCGGGATTTGGCATGTGATCGCCGGTAGACCATTCTCGTGAGTATTGAGGAACCTGACAAATCTGACGGACTCTACCTATGTAGCTTCCAAGGTTACAGACAAGATATTCAAGTCGGCCCCACTATGAAGGGGCTATTACCACGTCCACCTATCCAAGGGATACGCACAGTTTGAACAATTTTGCCGGGTGAGCTTGAAAATGGGGCAAACACTGTTGGAGACCAGGCCAATGTCCGGAATAGGCGAAGGATACAAGTACGAGACTCGAGTCTGGGCTATATTAGTATTAGGCAGAGATCTGCGGGCTGGGCACATACAACATACCTTTCTGTTTCTGATTTTCCTTCTGACGGGGAATAAGCACTAGGTAGTTTATGTGGCGAGATCTTGTTCCAATTCAAAGGCAACGCCTTCACATGATGTCGGCTAATTATGTCATGTTATCCGCATCCGTGATGTCCCACCATATGCATAGTACAACCAACTCGCTGTCGGGCAAATGTCAAACGAAAATAGACTAGAGCTCCATTATCCATCACGAAGACAATATTATGGAATAGGTTATCTGCTACGGCTCTTCCTTTAACAGTGGAGTTCATTCAACGAACAAACTAATACATGTATATCCCCAGGACTACTCTCTATGGCAAAGGAGCTGTCCAAACAATGCACTCCGTGTTCTGACCACATCCTTTGGACATCATCTACAATAAAAAGTGGATCATTTAGCTGTACACATTTTCAGGCCATCCGAATACTGAGCAAATGTACCGGAAGTAGTATTTTAGCTCGTCACTCCCTGCACTGTGGTAGCCCAGACCCAGACAAAATCGGGAGTAATCCACAACCACCAGGACGTACTACGCTCCTGTCTCGGATTCTGATTTGGTTGGGCCGAGCAGGCTTCCTCCTTTTTGTTCCTTTTTACTCCTTCAAGCACATGCCCTTCTATTTGGTCTGCGAATACGCAGCCCGAACTCTGGTAAAGAAATGAAGAATAAACACAACATAGGGCCAGCGAGCATCTTCATTTCTTCATTTCTCTTCCTTTGTTGTATTCAGGCTGAAGATGAACCGAAATTCAAATGGCAGTGCGCCAATGTCGCCAACGACAACCGCTAGGCCAAATGCCCGCCCTTCCCGCTTGTTGACTGTTAGCACATCAAGATAGATCCCGACAGACTGTATCAGGAACGACTTACTAGCTATGAGAGAGGCTTAGGCTAGGCGGCATGGCTGCTGGTGTTGTTACAGGCCGCTGAGCACAAAGCGTAGGTCGAATTTTGTTCGCTCGTCACAGAGAATTGTCCGGGGTATACACGTACCCTACTTAGCGACCGTCTTAGCTGCTCATACATTAATCATTCGTCTATGCAGCACGAGAGCAATGGAACAATGAAGCGATAGAGGACAGCAACATGAAAATTAAAGAAATGGGAGGAAGTGAGAGTGAAGTGAGATAACAGCGATAGGAGACTCTTCTGGGGTAAGGTATCGTGAATAATGAAGTGACCTACCTCTGCAGCAGTCACGTCTCAAATCCATACAACCAACCTTTCCTCAAGAACAGATGTATGGAC
>PKQL01000489.1:0-22279 GCA_002916455.1 Penicillium sp. CF05
AGTAACCATTTTACGGCACTCGCTTGATAGTTACGTTTTACTGAGAGATCCTGTATATTTGTATCTCACCATGTATAGCTGAATGGGTGCTACCTATCAGTGACGGTTTTGACAAAATGAATCGTGGCCGTATACATTAAGATTATATTCAGAAATATGTAGTTTCAAATGTTGACGAGGATATTGGCGCAATTCCACCATTCTGTTATATGCCTGGGGATCTTATAAAGTAGACCAAAGCAAGACAAAAACAGCTACGTGTATTTTTGTTATCCATTAACCATACTCTCTCCTTCCACAGAAATCTCGCAAGAACGTAGCTTCATCCATATCACCATTGACCAAAAATGGTCGACGGCTTCCGTAATCACGGTAGACCACGGTTTCGCTCGTAGGACCTGCACTTCCGACGAGAAACATGCTTGTACCGCCAAATGTGCAGTTTTTGAAGGTATACGTCGTCTGGGGCTTGCGATCGACAGCCTTTCTCTTTTCGCGACAGCCGATGATGTCTGGTGCAAGTCAATATCCAAGCCACATATATAGAATGCGCGTCATGGGTCCCTGGGTGTCTCAATTCGTCGGAACCGGACAGATGGGGTTTCGTGCTGTGCGAGCTGCGGGTCACGCGTAATGAATTAGCCACAGGTTATTTGGAGATGGAAGGGCTCTCGCTGGGACCTTATGGCCAGACGTACCTGGCTCCCAACATTCCCCTTGATGTCGAAATTGGCTTAGGGTTGACCTGAAATGGACCTTGTATATTGATTAGCAAAAGAATGCAACAGTAGACTCCAGGAAACAGTTCTAAGCACGAGGGTATCATACCGTAGCAATCTTCTCTGGATGTGACTGGATACTTCACCATCGAGGCGTTGCCTGGATCGAGGTTGACTTGTAATTTCGCATTCTGAGGCCCGCCTTCTAGCCATTTAATGGTCATCCTGAAAGTAGGTGAGACTGAATAGAGAAAAGTCAGAAGTGCTTAGGAAACAGGGCTCCTTGAACTGATCACTAGGCAAATGGGATGATGAAGAGAGGACAGAATGTGAGGGGGAATGTATCGGCTCACGGCCATGGGCAAATTTCCTCTGGTAATAATGCCTAGGTATGGCTTCGTAATATATGTGCTTAAAATTCGATAATAACGCTCCGTGGGTCCCTGTATGAAAGAGTCTACCATTCACAAACGTGCCATGCAGCTAGACTAGAAACAAATGCGGAACGACCTGTAAACCTGCTACGTGGGCCCTGGTAACGAGGTTCAACCATTGAGAAGACCTGCTCAACCGACAACTAGGTCAAGGGTCAAGGTTCAGTCCAAGGCACTTAGGCCAGTCGCGTCTACCTCGGGCCACCTCTTTCAGACAAGATCAAACTTTAGTTCTACGCTATCTCCGAATAGAAGTCCTCGCATAAGGCTAGCCCTCACTAATACAACGCCCCCAGAGCGAGAAAGAAGCGCCAACCCCCACCGCTATTCTAATTTCCTCCCCGGCAATGAGCAACCATCATCTTTGTTCTTTCCCGCTATCAACACCCTGCATGTTGAGCCTCCCTTGAAGCAGCCCTGTCACCGATATTCTTGAAGCTCGAGCGTCCATCAAAAGAAGCCTCACTCCTTATCAACATGAGCACACGAGATCTGTTCTCTTCTGAGAAAATGAGTCACACAAAATTACCGCAGTATTCTTCGAGATATCCTATGGGAGTGGTCGACAGATGTGTTGAGACTGGCTCTGAAAACAACGACTTCGTCTACGAACAACCTCCCCCAACACCACTTGCGCTCTCTTCATCTCCGACAACCATACCCCCCAAATATCGCGAGATCCAACCTCGTCTCAGCGGATGTGGCATCAATCCGAAAACGCCCGATGACACACTGCTATTGAAGCCTCCGAGGTGTCGAGGAGGTAAAACGCGCCAGAACCGCCAACGGCGGCCACAAGGGAGAAATAGGGAGCCAAAGCCAGTCCAACTCGAGGCGGATGCCAACATGGTCTCTTTTGCTAGAACCAGGAGCGAGAGGTTCGAATTGCCAAATCGTTTGATACCTCCACAAATTCTAAGGCTGACTCAAGAACCATAAATTTCAGTTCCGTACCCGTCAGTCAATATACGGATTCCAGCCAGTTCTCGAGCAGCCAGGAGCCTTCCGTCGTACCTTATCCATTCTCACCGTCGAACAACATTGCGGGCCCGGAAGTCCGATTGCCTTTTTCGCCTAACGGTGCTTCCGATGCTCTTTTCGCCGACCGACCAACCTATCACCATAATGTGCACTGCTCTCTTGATCCGTCAGATATCCAGGTTTCATGGCCGAATCGTTTCTTTGAGCTAAGCCAGGGTCGTGATCCCATGAGAGCAGCTTCCGTTCGATTCGCGGAGAAACTTGAAAGGATGCAAGTTCTGCAATCGTTGAGCATTGTGCAGGATTATATGGCGAAGCATCCTTCGGTCTTTGAAAGCCAAGCCCCTGAGATGGTCCAGAGATGGATGTTGGACATTGAAGGCGTTAAACTACCAGGGTCTTTGTCCGAATGAACAAAAATGCGAATACATGCGTGTTCTTGACCTAGAGCTTTTATGTTCAGCCAGCAGGTGACAGGAATATACGTAAGATACCACCTTCGTGCGCTCATGAGTATGATAGATATTAATTTGTTGACTATATATCCTTGGTTCTTGGCATGCCTTTGAATTGGGAACCGGGTGTCTTCGAAGCTTCCCACATCCACGGGTACCGCAGATTATCCCCAGCCTTTTCCCCGTAAGCCCGGTCCTGCCATTTCTTCGGGCGAGCTGGCGACTTTTTCTGTTGGATAAATCTTTGGAGCTTGCATTGAAGCCCTTGATAGCCGCGGCGTGGGCGACTTGTAAATTGACGGTTGAAGCTCTCAAGGACATCCGGCCATTTATGTCTGAGAATGACGCGGTAGTACCAGATGAAGTACACTTCTTCTTCGTTGTATACTTTCCGAGAAGGACGGCGGTGGGAAGGGCTTTGGCTCTTGGTTATTCCACGTTTGATAGGATTGGAAGAATGAGCATGTATATCTGAGAATGGCACCTGCTCTTGATATTGCAAATTCAAACTCTCGGTATGGGCGCCGCTTTCATGAACTGATGATGCTGATGGGTTGACTGCCATAAATAGAGCACTTCCAGGATCCTGGGTCCCTTTATGTGAGCTAGGTGGTGGATGGTGGTGCCAGGACAGCGTCTGATGGTTCAAGAGCGAACTAATCTTCATCGGGTCACCTAGTGTTGATGGCTGTTGGGAGAATGACCCTTCGGTGGTCATGGCGATCTTCATGAGCAAGAACAACAGAAGGATTATAGAGTGAAAAGAACTGACGTCCTGTATTTAAATATCATACTGCTGCAGCATCACCACAGTAAAGCTAGCGCTTATCTTTTACAGGAGCGTTTGGACCTAACCCCTGGAGCAAAGCTGAAAGCTTACGGCCGGCCAATGGGGTCCAGCCGCATGACACGTCTGAAATTTATAGCTCATGAATTATTCTTTTTGTAGCTTACCTGTTATTAAATACCAGAAGCTTAAAATACCGGTATGGAAGACAAAATGGTTTAGAACCAGACCCTGGACTAGCTGTAATGTTCGATTCAAACCAAGGAAGGTATAGAGGTCTTTGAGCAGACATGTGTCAACAACTTCCCCACTGCTAAGCATGTCTGGTTGCAGAAGAACTCATTCTGGAGCCGCCATGGAGAGAGATTTTTGGGGCACATCGTGATAACAGAGTCGGGGGAAGCATTATTATTGATGTAAATGAATAATGTAAGTTTAGTTTGCGAATTCCCCTGGCTTTACTAGGACTTCTTCCCGCACAAAAGTCAAGTCCGAGAGCCAGAATTGGATGATCAATTCGTGATTGTCAACGCATATAGAATCATATGTCATCATATGTCATGTAGGCGCATTGGAGAAGCGGGCATCAAGAATTATAATAGATAGAAATCCTGACTGATTCATGCGGACGCGGGCCGGAAATGCTTCATGCTTCATTATCATGCATAATTGTGTTGCTAATCCAATAAAATAAGCACATTACCTCACGTCACACGAAGACGTTTTGGATCTCCTATCTCTGGTTGACATAATCGTCGTTTTACGGCTCGTGGTCGCTGCAAAGGTGGTCGACTTTTTAATGTGGAGCGGTGAAAGTCGATAATCAACGCCCGTCCAAGCTCCTTGTTCCAAAGAACATTGTCACGTCGCAAATCTCTGTGAATGATTCCCAAGGCTCTGATTTCTTTGTTTGATCTGCGAATTTCCCGGTGGAGCGACGGTGTCAGCTCCATCGATGCTGTACTTTCGCCTCCCCAGCCCATGACGAGCATGTGACGAATCTCTCCAGCCCCATGAAGAAAATAAATTTTCGCCAAATCGATCGTACCCAGGAAAACAGGCACAGCAGACCCTTGGGCCTTCCGCAGAATTTGATATACCTGCGCTTCGCGAGAGACTTCATTCCACAGTCCCGAAGTGGTTCCTTTTCCGACGACAGTATAACCGTATATAGTACAGGTCAGTTTGAACGGCGCACCGTACGCCCCGCAACCTCCAAGGGGTGTGCATCTGTCAATATTTTCGTCCAGTTGTGCCTTTAGTAAACGCACCAAATCTTCTGGGGTAATGGGATGATGAAGGTCGTCTTTACTTCGACGATGGAGCATCACATTTGGACAACAGTCATCTAGAACACCGCCAGTCTGCAATCCGACTAAACATCGCTGGGAGCAAAATTGCGCATCGCGATATCGGGCCTGAGTGCCTTGATTATTTCCCGGGTCCTGTTGACGACCTGCTCGTTGGGCAGATGGGGAGGATGTAACTTGGCTGAAGCCCCGTTTCCGGCCCGTTGCTTGGTTTGAATCGGAGCCTGATGAGTCTGGCGACTGCGAGCGATGCTGTACACCCGACGGTGCACAGCTGGCCAGAGACCTTGTAGACACTCGGCGACCTGCCGCCGTTGGGGAATCCGGCGGAGATGACGGTGGTTCGTAAGATGAACTGGATTCCGGACTCGTGTACTCCATTGCTGTACTATCGGAGTGAGGAAGGGTCTGTTGCAGTTCTGCTTTGGGAATCTGAGAACGAGTGTGGTCGAAACTGGTCGTCCAAAGGGGGAGCTCTGATCGTGTGGAATTTCGCCATTCCTGGCCACGCGTAGGTGATCGAAAGGCCATCAAGCACAGACATAGTGTTCTTGCAACAGAAGTCTTCAGTAGCTGAGAATAATATTCATCTTCTGGGTTGACTTCGCTGTTGGGATCACAGAAAAAGTAATAAAGCGTGCTAGGTGTATCACGTGGAACATAGAGTAGGACACGGGCAATCCCATTAGTCACATAGGAATACTCGAGTCCCTCCTGAATCATCACGTGATATTCCTGGACAAGAGTGGAGCAGACAAGTCGCTCTGCATTGTACCTCAACTTCGCTTCCTGGTTTGTCGGTATTTTGTTTGATTTGACCATATCCTTCCATAAGTCCATTGGTCGGAGACCCAGACGGATGGTGGAGACGGAAAGCTTGTGGGGCGGCTTATACTCGACAGATGTGAGGAGAGTGGTAGTGTTGCCGTCGACACGATGGATGCAGAACTGATCAGGTCTCGGGTTGTGTACACTTGACGGTTGGCTTGCATCTACTTCAGCTTCGTTCTCGTTTAGGGAATTCGTATGATTGTTGAACTGGATTCCATCGCCGAGGCCGAACTCGTCGCGAGCAGCGAGTAGTTTGCACAACTTTGTTATTATATCGTAGACGTGTTCCTCCACGGCAAACCGCTCATAAGCCTCCAGTTCTTGCTCGCTGCTTATAGGCTTACGACCCAGTAGTCGGCCTAATCCTTCTAGCTCAGACAAAGATGAGAACAAACCCGGCGGCCCCCCCGGTGACAACTGCAGGTAGCTGTAGACGGAACTGTAGAGCTCCGACAATTGTGCTGGGCAGTCTGTCCAATGTTCCAACCGCGTCGGGCAATATTTCCCCGTGGGAAGAGGTATTTTCCCGGTAGTCGAGCGAGATGGTGTCTCGACTCTCAGCGGTCGGGAGAGCAAGTCATGGGAATGGCGCAAGAATTCCACGAAAGTGGTCGGTCGGGTGCGCTCTTCAGCTTGTTCGCGTCTCTCTTTCTCCTGTCTGCCTTCATCTTCGGCCTGTTTTTGTCGCTCTTCGGCCTCTTCGCGTCTCTTTTCCGCCTGCAGAAAAAGAGCCTTGTAATCTGGCGAGTTGTTGTCGGCCATCGATGTGTCGGAGGGGGAAATAGCTTGAGACAATCGCGACAGGTCTAGATGGGTGTGTGCTTGATCCAGGAGCTGATGTCAGCCGATCACGGTGTCCGGTAGAAGTATTTCCCCGAGAAATGACGCAATGTTTGCGGTGAACTGGGTCGGTCGCATCGCCCTGTGTCGTAGGGGTCGCATCCGCCTCAACTCGGATCGCTTGAGACGGAGAGATGTGGCAGCGATCGAGAAGGCCAAACAGTGTGTTGGGTTGGAGTCACCGTTCTGCGGCTTCTCGGAGCCTTTGTTGTTCTTCAAGCCGACGTCGTGATTTGGCGATTGTTTCCTCCATCCCTTGCTGAAAAAATCTTCAGTAGATAATCGAATGATGCAAATTGAAGTCAACAGACAACAGAATAGGGGCCCGCTGGCTGGCCAGTGGAACGGACTGTCATGGAGGAACCCAGCTTACTCACCCCTGGGCTAGTTAGTTAGGAGTCTATTGGTGCCTCAGGCATTAACATGCTTTGGCCTTGGGTTGATTTCAGTGTCTGCTCCAAAAATACACACCGGCTCGATGGTACCTAGGTGGGCCTCGTCAGTACATAGATAAATTCGGTCCTCCTTCCAAATACTCAGCAAGTACAGTCACCGTAGCGAGATCATTATCTCAATTGCATCTCTCGCGAGGCCCGCATTCCGTCCTCCAATAAAGGCCGTTTGCTCCGAAGGATAACTATGTGTGACATCGCTGAGAGGAAGGTGCACAACGAAGCTAGCAGTCAGCGAAGTTCTTTTAAAATAGAGAGAATAAGCTTACCTCTCGCTGTCCGTCTGTTTGACAAAACACGCTTCGGTATGCTCTAGGCTTTGCGGTTAGACATCATACAATCATTCCAGGGGACTTCATGGGAAAGTAAAAAGACGTACCTGACTTATCTGGGTAGCTAAGGCCTTGTAAGGAATAGGATCTCTGCACGCGTCGCTGAACTTTGTTCACTGACACAACCTGCAATGATCATTAGATAAAAAATACTTGGAGGGCCGACGTCTACGAGGTATTTATAGGGACAAGCCTTGCTTGGTCCTGGTGGTCTCTGACAGTATCAGCAGTTTTGAGCAGGTACTAGTAGAATCAGGGAGCCCGCAGAAATATATCAAAAATGCCGAAGAGATAACCACTCACATAAAAAAAAAGACCTTCATTCCCATCACTTAAAGCTTGTGTAGATACACTACCCCAGGGGCTATATCCGCCGCATTAGATGCCTCATATTTCAATATTTATGCCCTCATTCTTCGTTGCTGATTCCAGCGAAAATAATCCTTTGTCCCGTATTCTTACCCACTCTCTAGACCGCACTTTTCTTTGGAATTGATGAATATCAGCACGTATGCATGATGTTCTGAACGGAGATATGTCTTATCTGGTAGATCAGTCATTTCCTCATCTTCCCCAAGATCCATCAACCTCAAAAAGTTTGAGCTAAATAGCTTCTCATCATATGCCTCAAAATTTCCCCCGATCCATTGGCCATGTCGTTCCATCGTTGACTACCACTCACTAAGGCTTAATTAAAGCCCAGCCAAGTATCCTAGCTAGAACGGATTGTATGCCTCATCTTTTGACAAGCCGACTTCAACACGAACTGGTTATGTTCGAATTAGTAGTTTCGTGTTGGCCTGCGTTAGCGGTGATATGCTCTCTACCAGGGCAGTCCCTATGGCTAGCTGACATAGTAGACCACGCGGTCGTGTTGTTCAATATTAAGCCCTTGCATTCTTGAGGGCATACAGCTATATTGGGTCCTGAATCCCCACCGAGCCCCACGGATCGCCACCAATAAAATTTCGGTGGCGTCATTGCTCTGGCTCGGTTCCCAAGAACGGGTTAACCACGTCTTCATTTTGTTGCCCACACTTATTGCCCGTATTTCAATTTGTATTCCTAATATTAATTGCCCATTCCGGAGCCCACATTTTACCCGTAGGAAAGACTTGAGATCCCAGGAGCAGCGAAGCTCCCAGAGCTATCCTATACGTCCCTGGAGTCGATAGGGCCTGTGTACGAAACTGCTTCTCAATTAACGCCCCACCTCGAATTTGCGCGACCGGCTAGCCCCTCTCTTACTGTAGTTAAGAGTGCCACTAGACCGTAATCAGTGATATATTACATCATACTAGCTTTGCCCTCGTCACTTCAAAAACCATACAGTATACCAGTTCTGGGGATGTCTTCTTCCCTCACCCCGAGTCCTCTCCCAATAATCGCATCAGTCCTACATTACTCGATCTATCACCATTCTACGTAATATCCGCAGCTTTTTACAATATATATGCAAATCATAGGATAGGGAAGAAACAGAAACGAGCTTCTGCATACAAGCGTGACAAAACATCATCCACAAAATCGAGGGGGATAATCCTCCTTCGACAGCTTTACAGAATGGTGCGCCCTGCTGCCATTAGCAACTCCGGCAATAAGACAAGATATACCGATGTGCAAGACCTGTGATCTCAGAACAAGGACAGTAAAATGGAGGAATAGGCTAGGCTGTCCCGTGAGCTTGATGAGGTAGTATAGCAGAGTACACACACCGAAGCAAAGTAGCTTTGTCAGCAGCGACACGTGGCTGAGACGGGACGATCCGTGATCTACCCACCCTTGTGCTCGTAGACTTCGAGACTAGTCCCAAAAAGGGAATCTATGTGACAAACTAACGCAATACATGAGATATATGCAATGATCTTATCTGGTCGAGGCACAACGTCAGTTGCAGCACAACACAACACGAAAGTAGAAGTTTCCTCGATGGTCCCCAACGCAAAAATATCATCTGAACAACTGCAAATGGCCGTCTTAACAAATCAACAGATCGGAAGAAGTATCATGCATAAGTATGCCATCACTAGTGGTTACACATTTCAGCCCGATGTTACACGGAAGTATCGAGCTTTTGACTTTGCTTTGCACTGACAGCAAATTTATTCTAATTTGAGAGGATCTTCATGGAAGAACAACGATTGACGCTGGCTATGACGGGCTTCCTTCTGTCAGAGAGTCAGCGTATGTCCGACATAAATAACCCCTGAAACCACGCAGTAGATAGATACGTAGCACAGCTTTGCCGATTCAATTCAGGTAGATCTACTTGCACTCCTCGCTATTCAGCTCCATTATCGTATTTTATCTCGACAACCAACAGAGAAATCCACGGATCAGCACAACAATCACCCATCTCTTCCGTGAAACAGCCTGGAGTTTCTTCATTAGAATTATTTAGAATCATCACGAAGAGGATACCGTCCTCAGATGACCTGCGGCCGCCTCTGGGAACGGCAAGTACTAGGCTTGATTGGCCCAATTTTACTGCCAGTTCCACTTTGGAGTGCCAGGCCTCGGAGAGCGTGTTTAGTGTCGTCTCTCAAGAGACCATGATCTGTTTCCAGTGGTCCGGTCTGGTCCGAGGGCTCGGAATGGAGCGGAGGTACCAGGCTGAACTAATTTCGGGCCAGAGACCCGGGGGTGCGAGAGTATTAGGAAAATGCACGGACCTTATGTCTAGATGGAGAGGGTGATGTTGTTTAACCAATCCTATTCAATCAACCCGACTTTTTTCTACGGAGAGGACAGCGTCTAATGACCTTCTCACCACTTTAACGGCTTCATGTTTAAACACTTGAATTTGTAATTGCTACAGTATCACCACCTCCGTTTTTCCACTAACATTTGTTGAACTTACAATTAGGCAGGCCTTCTGTATCCTGGACCAGTTCATTTAATCTGATCAAGAGACTGTCATCAATTAATTGAGAATCAACGGTAGGCCGTGACAGCAGCCCCTCAACTACCTCGGCAGGTGGGTGTTGAAGCGAAGCTGCACTAAGTTTGCACGTCTGTCTGCAGGCAGCATCTAACTTCTGTAAGTATTGAGTACAATGCTCAGTTTCGGACCGGCTTATTACCCGGAGAGCTCCTTCCGCCAAGCAAGAAAACCTTCCTTTTCTGCTCCCCAGGATGTTCCTCGTTCGCAACGGCACTCGGAACTCCCAATCATTTTTGAGATTCACCTTATCTCCAACTGAAACCGACGACGATCATCACATGGCTCGCGAAGGCTTCTAGAACTTTCGAGTAGCAGACCAATCACGCATTGCACTTCCTATGCCTGCTCCCAGAATAGCAACCCAAGGCCAAAAGAGAATGCTAGATGCCTCAGAAAGCTTTCTGGCAATTACAATGACCTACAGGGAGGACACTAGTGAACATCGGTAAAGCAGCAATAAGCGCAATTCCTTGTTTGCTATACATAACTTGAATAGAAGACCTGCTTGCGCCTTGGCGAATTGCCTCTATAGCTGTTAACGATTTACCTAAACGAGGCTGGCTCACCCTAGCTTCCCTATGGCAGTTCGCCCGCGGGAGAAAATCGACACTGGCATCCAGCGATGAAGGTGCTCGAAACACACGGAGTGAGGTATTGCCAATTTCGGTCTAGTCACACTCTCAACAAGAGTAAGAGATACGCTAACCATATCCGGCCACTTTCGTCGACAGTGCTGTAAATCGGCGGGACAGCCAGTAGGGTTACCGAGTTCTTCTACCCATACGACGGTCCGGCCCTACTCCAAGGTGGAGAAAGGAGTAGCCGTGAGCCAATCATAAATTAGAAACGCTTTGCTCCCAGAATAACGAAACCGGCAATGTTCACCTATTTTATTCTTAAGCCAATTCTAATTTACTCTTGTGCCATTCAATGGTCTTACCAAGTTATAGCAAAATTTCACATTCAAATATATAAAAGCGATCAAGATGGCACTACGCAGCCCCTTTATTGCAGTATTTAAGCTAGAAGATTTGCCTAGCTTGGTTCCCTTAAGCCTGCCACAACCACTTGTTGGCCTGAGGATAGGGGAAACTAAATATCTAGCTCAGGCTTGTGCTTGCCGCCAATGATGTCTCCACACTCTCTAATATGATCTCGGTAGCTCTCCTTCGTAAATTTTCGGCGCCAGTGTAGTGGACGGCCGTAATGATGTGGTTTTCAAGCAATACAATGAAACTTCCATTGCGGATCTGCCACGCGAGCATCAAAAACTGGTGCTCGAATAATTCCCATAAAACGCAGCGGACTAGATGAAAACCCGTCAAACGAGTCTTCAGACACATGGCGGTTTCGCTCCAGTGAATATCGACTTTCGAGATTGGTGAATTTCAAGTATCTTGTTAAGACTCTCTGATGCGCATTGCTTCATTGAATTGCTGTCCCCGTGCACAACGATTCCTGCCTCACGTGCAGCAGAATGATCAATTAATGTAATTCGACGGCGACATTTAATTCCTCGAGATGAGTAGCGACCAGGAACACTCTTGAAAGAAGGAAGTTTTGCTAGATATTCGGATCGAAGTCCAAATTTCCGGATCACGTCGCTTCGTAGGAGTGGCAGGTAGTCGGTCTTCTCGGTAAAACAGAGAAAACAAACGCGACGACAAGTGACTAGGTATAGGTAACCACCAAAGTCACCCTAGCTGTTACAATCAGCTGTATGCAGCTTATCATATAGATCTTGACATGAAAAAGAAAATCCGGTTCTGATGCTGAGACATCCTCGGATCGAGGCTGGCGCGTGCACAATGATTTGTTTGTATTGTGGGATCTGATCTACGACCAGCCTTGCTCGTCTGTTGACGCGTCGGAAATGAGTTATTGACTGAATACCAAGCCGTAGAATGATCATTTGAAGGACTTACAGGGCACAATATCCAACGATCCAAGTCCGTAACGCGAAACGCGTCAATTATGACCGTTATCTAGATGACAGAGACTTTCAATATCATCTAGCGTGTGATCGACAATACCAAGAAATGTATATGTCGACTCGCTTAGCTTTTGGACTGCTGCCATAATACCAGAAGGAGAATAAGTGCTGATTCTCGAAGGTGTTTCGTCGATTTAATGAACGACGGAAGGAAGGACATATAGCCAAGAAGATATCCTATATTGGTTACGCGGAAAGATGTTATTCCGATAAATGTTCCGATATACTCTGTCATGATCGGCGATGTGATAAATGTGCCATTGGCAAAGAAAACAAGGGAATGGATTTGAGACCAACGCGGATGCTCCCAAAAGGCATATGATCTATTGGTGTAGTGAGCTGTTTCTTGTTATCACTAAGCCTTCGCCTTCGCGATAGCACAGCTCCCATGACTTTCGGATTGGACTTACCTATTTGGTCTTTTTCGACTGCCGTATTTTGGCACAGATTATTACCCCGCTGAGGGTTTTTTCAAGCCCCGCCACTACCTCTTCGTTCCAATTCCAAATCTGCGAAGTTATGTTCCGACGTTTACTAAGAACTCGGCTTGACTAAACGGTTTTTAGTCTAACTGCGATCTGGTTGCAACTAGCGTCCTCTTCTGACGAACACATTTTTCGATTTAGGCGACCCAGGTATGTAGTCCATTACTTCCTTTTATGGGGTCCCCAGAACCGGATAAGCTGAGAATCATGATGCTATCTAGACGAAAATCGGGCTTGCTGCCTACGCTTCAGGATCTGACCCCCGATGGATCAGCTTGCCGACTTCCTTTCTGGCGCGCACTGGCGGCAAACAGGCCAGAACACATTTTTTTGCGATGACTCCGGCTTGGCAGAGATTTGGATTAAAGTAGCTGAATACTTTCCCAAACAACTCAAGGGATGCGGGCTACAGGCATGGAAAATCACCGGCACGACAAAGATGGTAGAACAGAAGGGGTTCATTAAACCTGTGTCAGGAGAAGGCACTATTGTTGGCGGGGAGGCCTTGACACCAGACTCAAGTCCAGTATTTTTCGAAAAAGAAGTTATCCTCAGTGGCTCCCTCCTTTTCATCTTAGCCATTCCTCAAAGCCCAAGCCCAGCATGATGATGTATGCACCAACCGAATCATGTGGATATCAATGTCTCAACCGCTCCAGCGTATGGACTGAATCTCTGTGCTTGGGTGGGACAATTGGAAGACGCCGCGTCTGTTCGAATATTGCCATTACCATAGTTTTGGTCCATCGTGGAATGTGTGGCTGCATAAGGGGTGAACTGGGGAAAGTTCGAGGATAGGATGGTGTCCACGGTGCCAGGGAAAAAGTCGGAATATAGTATATCTGTCTCGATATCCATGGATCTAGGCAAGTAAAATTGCGGTGATGTGGAAGGTACAACCGTGTCAATCGAGGAAGGAAGAATGAATTGTGGAAACGCAGAAGGATGCACGGTCGCCATTGTTCCTGGCTCAGGTTGGACTGCCCGATTGACATCATGTGTGATTGTCTGTGACTGAACATGTGGTAAAGTACTCGCCGAATCTGTTATCACCTCTCCCATGCTCCATGTTGACTGGATCGTGCCTTGCTGATTGCGACTGGCGCCAAATTGGCGTGTTCTTTGGTCTTGATGTAAAACTGAGTAAGTTAGTTGTATTAATCGTAGTCGCTGAAAGCCAGGAAGGACCCACTGGTTGAGTTGTCACCAAATTCGTGTGATTCGTCCAAGTGCTCATTAGACCGGGAAGGTTGATGTACCTCGGATATTAACGGCTCGTCCAAATTCCCGCTGAATACCATTTGACTTCTATCTTCGGTGCTCGTTGGAGTGGAATGATCGAGTCCGTTCGAAGGCAAAACTTGTTCTACTTGGGTTGTGTTGGCTTTCGGTGACCCATTCTTTTCTGTCTGTGCCTCAGATTGGTAGAGTGTGTCCCGCATAGCCAGACAATTCGCTCTACAGTAAGATTCGAAATCCGACTGCAAACTTTCTGACCACGCCGCAGCTTCTTTTACGGAATGAAAAGAAGATCTCAGCGAGCGATGGCTATGTGCATAATCTCTAGAGCCGAGATGGACGTCTTTCGGAATGAGGAAATCGATGAGTTGAGGTAATTGTTCAACTGTCAGCAACTGGAATCGATGAAATTCGAAAACAGCCACCACAGAAAATAGGCCTCCAGTGACCTCCTCTGGAGCAGAATCCCCTAGGGCTTCCTCTGTCAAGCGCTTAAACAACAGTTGAATTGTTCCTTGACAAAGCGCTTTGTTGGCCACACTGCGATCTGTGTCACAACAGCCAATATCTCTCAGATACTGAGATATTTTGCCTTGCCGTTTCTTAGATCTTTGTACTTCTGATCCACAGATTTGAGAGTAAAGTTGATCAACTCTGGTAGACCAGCCTCGTTCGCGCTCCCATGCCGTGAATTCTCGAGCAAGTGAGACCTGACATAGTCCTTTCAAGAGTCTTTCCTTTTCGCTGGGGGTCTTGTTCCCATCAATTCGCTTGATGTGATCCAGGCGCATGTAGAAGCTCCCTCGGCCTTGAACATTGTCGAACAAGTCAAAGAGCGACGATGTATTCTGAGAAAATTCCACGAACTTTGGAAGGTGTTTCTCTATAGCTTGCAATAGCTTGGCAAGTCGAGTCTCTAAGGCTGGTTCTCTTTTGCGCTTTCTTGTATTGACTTGAGCCAAGGCGTTGAGAGTTTCAGGGTCAGCGTCATGATTTCTTTCGGTCGGGTCGGCGGCAGCATGCGACTGTTCCTCGAGAACACTCGCTGGGGAGTAGGAGGACTCCCCGAGCTGGCGAGAAGAGTGGTTCTCGAGGTTTTCATTGTTACAAAAGGGCAACGGCTCTGCTTGTATGTTGGAGCTCGCTGTGGTGTTATTGTGAGATTTGACGGCGAGAACGGATCTGACCTGTTCTAACGTTTGGAGCGTGAGGTCACGATGGGCCTGGAGTATTTCCTTCGAAGACTTGAGAAGCACCCGCAAAGCCGATATGGTTTCAGCTTCAGAAACAGGCATTTTCATAAGAGCGAAGTTCCAAGTTGGGGGGGTTAGGGGGGAGGCTCCACTGGGCTAACGATGAGGGAGAACACCTGGTTTTGGAGAGTGAGAAGGGCAGTAAGGGGCACATGCTTCGAGGAGCCAATGAATGCGTAGATTGTTAGATCGCGTTATTTTCATAAGAGCGAAGTTCCAAGTTGGGGGGGTTAGGGGGGAGGCTCCACTGGGCTAACGATGAGGGAGAACACCTGGTTTTGGAGAGTGAGAAGGGCAGTAAGGGGCACATGCTTCGAGGAGCCAATGAATGCGTAGATTGTTAGATCGCGTTCTAACAACCTACGCATTCATTGGCCTCTGGCTTCGCGGGAACACATGCCTAGTCGTAGGTCTGGACTGATCGGCGACTCCTGGGCCTTTCCCCGCTTTAGTGCTTTGGGTTTGCTTTGGCTTCGGAGGCATGAGACCGACCAAAAGAATAGATATGTCAAAGAGAGTGCACCAATTATTTCGGATAGACAATTACTCGATTCCTGATATGACTGGCTACGAAGGGTTTGAGCACAATATTTCGAGCCTCGCTCAAATTGTTGGATCAATTTTGGAATTTTGACTTTATGTGACTTTCACTATCCTAGACCTGTAATCAGTGGCATATGCAAAAGAAATGACAAGTCTGCTGGATCATCATGATATAAACTACTGTTTCTCAGGTTTATCCGAATCTTTGACCAGGATTTCACGACTGCAAGACCATGGTCTGCTTGAGCCTACATAGAGTTCGTTGTGTTTTTTCGAACTGCATATCATCCTTTCTCTTTTCCCCGGGAAACTCGCGCGAAACGCTTTTATTTGGAGGCCCAGATCCCAATCGAAGTAACATGCATGAATCTACGAAAGGCACCAAGCCTGACAATGGTGTTTCTACCAGAGATTCAGCGCCGATTCGCTTGCACGTAAGCTGTCCTTTCCCCCACATTGACCACCGAGACCTAACCCAACAAGACTGTGCGGATTTTGTTTTCTCACGATATAACTCAACTTATGAAAGACATCAAAAGAAATGGCCTCGACGATGTGGTCCTTGATGCCATTCCTCTTCAAGGGCTTGGCGCCCAGCATCAAGCCCAGGATGACCATGGCAATACGAAGAATGAATTTCAAGTGGACCTCGCGGTTGATGAGTCTGGCATTTTACGGGTTCTGATGAAATATGGGGTTGTAAAATTCATTCCCTTAAGCAGCGATGACCCAATTGTCTTGCAACAACCGACAACGGACCCTGACTTGAAGAAAGCTCTTTGTTACCAGCACCTACACTCAAAATACCTGCAGGAATATGGAAAAAAGCGAGACTTGGCAGAAGTCTTGGGATACGAGATGCACAAGTATTTGAAGAACTGGTATGATGACTGTCTCCGAGACATTACGAGGCGCCTAGAACAACTCGGATATTTTTGACCAAAGGGGAACTGTGGCATCCGTCACATCCACGAGGCCCGAGGGCTACGGTGGCCACGGCAGGTCCGAGCAACGGAACCTCAGCCGGGGTGCCCTCCGCGGTCGAACTGTATAGATATATAATTAAATTCAAATAAGCAAAAAGTCAAAGTTTGAAGGCGCCGTTTCACACATAATGCCTTGGTATCGATCTTGAAGTATTCTCCTGACTTCACTGTAGTAAGGCCAACGCAAGACAATAATCAAGTCCTGCGATGCTTTAGAAGATGAAGCATCAAAATGCCAAGTCATCAGCGCTAGCATTAAAACAGTACCATAACTGAGATCGGGTAATATATTTCCCACGTGGACGTGTAAGTCATTTTCGAGATAGGGTTCCTGGGGTCTCCTGCGTTTCAGAGTGTTGCAGACATCTAGCAACATTTCAGCATCTTGGCTGAGGTTTTCCGAGGGCCACCGTTCCAAGGGTGATGGAGAGGCAATTCTCAAGGAGAGCATTGCCTCCAAAGTAATTTTTGCAGGCCCATAGAGGATTTGGGTAGGAATCGGGGCGGGCTTCTGATGTGAGCATACCATCGTCACTAGAGAGAGGGGCGGGTACTCACCATGGCTAGACCTTTGGTAATGACCAGGCGCAGTTGATGGCCACCTTGGACAGTAGAAATATGTCCCTTTATAGCCTCCCGGGTTGAATAAAGAAGCACCAGCTTAAGCTCAAAACCTTTCCATTGATGCTGTTACCACATACTCGTCTGCATAATTTGAATCTGTTTGACAAATCGGCCCCATGGAGTGCTTGTCTTCTACCTCGCTTCGATTGCTTCTAGCAAACTGCATGCAGACATTTTGGGGACCCAAAATCGAGAACAAAATAGACGAGGACCTAGAGCAAAAGATCCCAAATGCTGCCAACCTCTATAGGTTGACTGAACCTGCGATATATGGGCCGGAAAATACCAAATCTACATCTAGCCTTGAAAGGCCGCTACCAGTTTGCAATCCGCAAATAGAGAAGGGAGAAGCGTCGCAAATTAGTCTAATTAGAGACTGTTATAGTGAGTTTTTCCTCTATAACGCGAAACTTTTGATAATGCCTTCTCACTCTGCCACCTTTCAGAAAACAGACCTCAAGCGGACCCTATACAATCAGACGGCAACACAGATAGCAACATCATTATGCTCCCTTACATCCCTCCAAACGTTCGACTTGTCAACGGCAGGATTATTGATAGGGAGCGAGATACACCGATTTCTAAATGGTCAATCACACAATGGGAAGAAGATCATCGTTGAACGTGGTGCTTAGTCTTAGTTAGTTTACTAAGCTTCTAGTATATCATCTTCTGATTTCACTTTATTCTTAGGCGTTTTGATTTTTAATGGCTTCTTGATATCTAAGCCTCCGATATCAGCTATTGACTAAGGCGAATTCCCCCCCGGCACTTCTGTAGCATAATATACCACCATAATATGTTAATAACTCAGGGATGCTCTTCTAGATGATATATCATAATGGACATCGTGGAGTGATCTGCTGTGAATAGTGGGTATATAGGAGACTAGAATGTGCGAGATAGTTCCGGCTCCACATGAAAAAAGGAAGTAGTGAATTGGAATTTTGTTAGAAAAGCTAGCTGATGATTTTGTCCGAGAGATGGACGAGTTAAGTTTTAGGGTTAATGGTGCTTAATATCATATACTATTAAATTGTGAGTTGGAAGAGACATGAGTGGCAATATATAAGTGGCATAACCTCCTTCCATTTCTAAAATATTTTTTCCCTATACTCAGCTATGTCGACTGCAATAAGCAACGCCGGTCCCCCTTTGGAGTACCAGTCCAGTCCCGAGCGGATCGATGGGGCCACTGTCAATATTCCACTCGACAGTCTGGAAGAACTTTACCCCGACATTCAACGCTTCACAGCTATGGCTCTCAAATTTTCCTACCACCCCGGTAGCCCATCTGAGCCAAGAGTTTTGTTGATCGAGCGAAACGGCAAAAATAGCTCATGGGGTAATACCTGGGAGCCAGGAGGAGGAACTCCAGACAAGGAGGACCCGACTATCATCCATTCTGCGGCCCGAGAAAGCGGGGAGGAGACGCAAATCTGGCCTGAAAGATTTGCTAAAGATGCTATCACGTGTTCTTTCTATCACGAAGATAGAAAAACCGGCGATATAGTCCTTATGCGCACGCTCGGATTCATCATAATCGACAACGAAAAGACGATGGCGCAACGAGTCTGGTCCAGCGAGATGCAACAGCCGATCGGCCAAAGTTCCGTCGAAATCAGTGATGAGCATCTCGATCATTGCTGGTTCACTGAGGACGAAGTTCGCAGTGCTGCTCTATACGTGAAAGGCACTCCACCGGGTCCTTTCGCTATGATTCTGGCCAAAAAGGACATGGTTTTACTTGCCTTTGAGTTGTTCAGACAATCCCAAGGCCAGAATGTGCCACCTTCATTTGATATAGTGCGCTAGGACGAGGCGACAATGTAAGCGGAACGGGGCAAAATGAATGAGTTCCTTAGGCGCCCTAATGATGCTACATGGAGAAAGCTTGGTATTATTTTTCGATTTTGATCTTTGTCCGGAGCATTAAAACGGTAATCTACCGCTAGCAATTGATTGGTCAGACAAATCCACTTTCCCATACAAATTGTACCTATGTCATTTTGGGCTTAGCAGAGAATCTGGTATTGTCTCTACCGGTTATCGGCGCAGTTTGTCTAATAGTGACTTGTCGCTAAGCGCAGTGATTATGGGCCACTCATGTTGCTTTCCCAGCCCATCTACTTTCGAGAGAACAGCCAAGCAATTCATTGATGGATTTCCCGAGTTGTTGTAGGACAGCGGTAAAATGCTAGTGGCATAGAGTGACAGCACTTGAACCGCACGGGTCTGGTGGTTTGTTGGGCGCTGTTTCGGGATCCCTCCACAAACCGAAGCAGCTTCGAAAACACATACTTGGTTTGACTTCCGATCAACTTTTGCTGTTAATTGTCAATAAACATTGTGACTTTCTACGGACAGGCTTCGCTCTTCTTTCTGCTGTCCATCTATCCTAAAGGGCAATCTATTTTACCTTCAATGCAAGGAATACAACCGGAGGTTTCATGCTGCGCGTCTCGCTGTGCAATGCAACCTGTGAACGGGATTTTCACCTATATTGCATTGCATTGCATTTCATGTTCGTGCCAATCATGGCCAAAAATGCAACGTAGCGCGGGGTATTCTATGTGGAGCGAGACGCGCACACGAACGTGACATTTCAGTGGAGTTAGCGTCCGATCTGTTTCGTTGGATGCGAAAGCTTAGTCGAGAGTATTGGAACTAAAATGCTATTGTATCTATTTTTATTACCATTGCATAGTATGCGCCGGACGGCTTGATTCAGACAAAGCGCTACAAGTCGTCCGTTGGCCATTGGTTATTGCTGTTCAACCCTTCTTTCTCGGCGTATCGCTTAATTGATGCCTCGGAGATTATTAACAGTGCTTGGTTCGAAACCATCCAGAGTGCTGAACCAGTGAAAGTGCTCTTAGCCATTTGTGGGATCGATGAGACCATGAGGGGCAAAATCTATAAATTGAAGGTGAAGTTCCTCCTACCAATATCCCAAGTCTCAATACAGAACAAGCTGGTTGATGTACAATTTTGAATCCTATACTAAAAAATACTCTCACTTTGTTTCCCACCATGACCACCGAAACGACGACCTACAACGTCTACCGAGTCTATTTCAAACAGATCGACAAGCCCGATCACCAAGGCATCGCCCTTGTTCCTGCACAGATGGCGGACCAAGGACGTGGAAGATTCTACCATGTCACAGGTGACCTGGGCCTGGGCATGGATTATGACCCGCGTCCCGGGTACAATTTTCGGGGAACGAAAAGCTACAAAAGCTCGGCATTTCAATTTCAGATCCCGAAAGAGAAGCTCTCCGAGTTCGAAGGGATTGCTGCAAAACAGAGGGTTCCTCACGATCCACGTGTCCTCACGGACAAGAATCCTTCCCCGCCACCTCGGAATTGTTCTGATTGGGTTGACGATGTGTTGAAGGAGGCGAGGAACAAGCTAGTGGGATGAGGCTTTGGTTATACATGTGGAACCAAGGGCATAGTGCCGGGAGTGGATGAGAGTGGATTGGATTGCAGATTCCTCAAGGAGTTATTGTATTTAGCAATCCGGACATGAAGCAGTTCCTAACTAAATCAATAGCTTTTCCATCAGGAAAGAGTGCATGAAAAATTCAGCGTGATACGGTTGAAGAATTTGCATGAGGTAATCCGTCCAATCACTTTGCCAGCCCCAGGTAAGTAGAGCCTTTGCGAATTCCCAGTATTCTGGATACCAACCACTTAGCTCCCAGTCGATAATGGCGACCACATTTCCATCTTTCACCATAACATTCTGAGGCCGGATATCACCATGTGTGAATAAGATGCGGTGGGATTGAGGAAGCATTCCACTGAGAAAACTTGTGATGTGGCGTTTTGGCGCATTCTTTTGATAGGTGTTGATCAGAGCCGTGTTAAAGTCTTGCTCCGAATCGAATGGGCCTTGAAAAGGAATTAGTTCAATTGAAGAGGTCACTGCGTGTTCTATTCCCAAGGTCTGGGTGTTCTACCTTTGTCAATAGAGGTCGATAAACTGTGGTCAGTAACAGGACCATGATCTATGGACCCAATATAACCAACGTTCCCCATATCACGGATCTCTTGGATATAGCTCGCAAGTTGTCTTGAAATATGGGATTTGGTGGAGACGTCGAAAGTGTCCCAAGCTGTGTGGAGTGTTTCACCGGCAACGAAACTCATGAAGATGTAGGTATCGTAAAGGCCCCCGTAATCGCCAGCATCACGATCAATTGGACCGTACGTATAATATGCGAAAACTTTAGGTACAGGAACCCCTGTACTCTGCGCAACATGAATCATGGTTTTGGCCTCGGTAATGTTGATATGAGCACCAAACTTGACGACGACTTCAGGTGATATCTTCACGATAATGACACCTTGGCAGAAGATTAGGTTGCTTTGGTCCCGACAAAATTGGTTGACAGTATCAGGATGCGGCAAGCAAAACCCAGGGGCACAGTATTGCACATTCAACTGAGGCTCGGAAGTCGAAGGTTGAGAACTGCTCAACGTTGTAGTGGACGCCATGTTTCTAGGCCCAAGAGGATATTTTCGGTACGGATGACAGGCGCGGGTGACAGGGAGAGGAAAATATAAAAGATCGCAGAGTCGAGCATGGAAGAGGTCAAAACATACGACTCGGGCCATGAGTCACGTGCGAGCAAGCTACTCGTGACAGTTCGTTTTGTGCCCTTCTAGAATCGCCCTGTCCTAGGACCCATGGTAATGTTCCACGGCAACTATCAGCATGGCTCCTAGAGCACAAGGCGCACCAATAAGCAGACTGTGTCGTTCCCCGAACGACAATTGTGTTTTGGCTCTTTTGCTTCCTCCGTATATATATTTGGAGGAGACTAGCCACCCACAGTGGGATTGTTGTCGCGAGGGTTTGCGATGGAGATAAGAGATACTGTAATGACGAGAGGAAATTGTTTGTCGACAGAGCATGGCTTTGGGGCTCTTGGGCTGGTCGCCCTCATGTGCTGGGATGCTCTCAAGGCCCTCATCATATCACACACAAGCAAAAGGTTGCTTGACCAATCAGAAACACTAGTTCCGTCCCCACTTCTACTAACATACACTGTCTTTCGGAA
>PKQL01000490.1:0-22200 GCA_002916455.1 Penicillium sp. CF05
GTTTATCTCTACCCCGCGAAATATGTCCATATATACGCCCTCAAACTACATATGAATGTATATATTGCTCGACCAATAATGTTCGGATATTTGGAAGATAAGAATTTGGGACATGTAGACAAATCGCCAATAAAACGGTTAATATTCGTGTAGAAGCGACCTTTTGTATGAACCCTGTTTCCCTTTCCCCTTTCTGATATCCTTTTGGTTGCAATCCTTTGGATAGATGCAGCTCGAGCACATCAGACATTATACAGATGACGTTACGCTGCAGATGCCCTCGTCTTATTCTTGCTTTTTTCCTAACTTCGATGGAGAAATCCGCAAACTAAGATCTACCTAGAGTCAGCATTACATTTGCCTGGATAGTGTTGAGACCCATCTTTCCCCCTCTGGTTATTGAAATAGTGCGCTTATCTCAGATTTGGTGCGCTGAACCTAATATTCTCCGACTTGTTGCCCAAAATCGAATGCTGACCTCAGGACCGTATCAGGTTTCTACATTCCAACGATTTCCCTTCAACCACCCGATTACAAACATCAGTGCTATAGCTCGAACTACTCTGATCAATAGATCTGGCTTCGCATCCGCCAGAACTCAACGTAGATTGGTATTCCACAAACCAATCGGGGGCAGTTGGGTTGATCTCCAAGTAACTCCCGAGGTCTCTCAGACGGCAAATAAATTTGCGGGGAGTTCAGCCTTGCCACATGATCCAAGAAGCGCCACAGACTGGAGGTTTTATCCTGGCGTTTTGAGAGTTTTGCTTTGAACGGCTTTGCCGTGATCTGCAAGCCGCGTCCGAAGTATCGGCTCCCTGTTGTCTTGTATGATGAGTCGTCGACCCTCCTAAGCGACTTTGTACCCACGTCCAACATGGCATCATGGAAAGAGCGCATGTTCTCGTTTGGGATGGTATAGACAATTGTTAGGCCGCCGCTATATGCACAACGACTCGGGGAACTACGTTATTGGCCCAAGAGGAAGGTTTACTATAAAATGGTGCGCACCAGCATGTCTACCAATCTAATTTCCGTTTTCATTTTCTGCAGGGATTTTACTGGCCAAATTATCGAATCGGAGATGAATAGTCCGACAACGCATCCCAAAGAAATTGTCTTTTCAGTGTCTACCCGAGATTCTGTGGGACCAAATATTAATTTTTCCCTCCATTTTGTTTTAGTATGTGTACTCGAGTCCGGGTGGGCCGGTATGCGTATGTATGGGACAAAATATGGATACAGCCAAGGTCTTCGCAAAGGCTTCGCAAAGGCTTCGCCAATGATACTTTCTTGGAATCTTGGGGGAGGGGGAACTTTGGAAGGCTTGAGCGAAGTAGGGGTAAGCAAAAATACCAAGGTACCCGCATTTCAACCTCTGAAGGATGATCATTCCCTAATATAGAAGTATATTAGGAAATCGATCCACCTCGACTTTTACTCTTCCTGGAATTTTTCTTTTTTTTTTTTTTTGGGACTTTCTTGGTAAAACACATATCTTCGTATCCGAATAATTCCCGATTCTCTTCGGGAAGGCTCCATCGGGGTCCCTTCGAGCATATTCGAAAAATTGTCCATGGGATTTTCAATATGGAAAACTCTCAAGTGGAACATATCAAGAGCTTACAGGTTAGACCTGAGTACGCAAGCTGTTTGTCCTCCGTACTCAACAGACCTCATGTCACTACGGAGTATGCCTTGTGAGCTAGATGATCATTGCTCAAACCGACATCTCACACAAAACCCCCGGAAACTTTAATATACTTTGTACGGCTGAACCATTGTGGCCGAGGCATCATGGCGAAGGAAAAAGGCAACTTTCGCGAGAACCTTTCTGGGTATGTAATATCCCTCACCAATCGGGGCCAGAGAAAGGAAAAGGGATACGGAGTTATAATAATAAAAAAAGAAAAAAGAAGAAAAAGAAAAACCAACTAGTAAGCAGCAGACGAATGATCTTCCCCCTGACCCACCTTCCCCTAATTWCATCTTCCCCATGGGTATTTGCAGCCCTGAGGAGGGATAAGATTTCTTTCCCACCCACTGTCAGTTCCCGATCCCTGGGTTCAACCCTGGAGACGCCTGCAGGCGTCTCCGGGAATCAATTTGATCCATCCGCTACAAAGCGCTGAAGTCATGAGGACAGTGGTAAAAAAACACGAGGAAGGCGAAAACACGCGACTCCATACAACGTTGTTTGGATTAGCGCGGTTTCATACTGTACCAAGACCAAAAACGGTAAACACAAGCCGCTCGGAGAAATTGGAAAACCGCAAGACTGTCTTGTCGCATCCCCGCAACTCCACTAACATGGCCCATGGCCCCAGATACTTAGCCCTACTTGGTCCTCCTTTGTCCCCACGGCGGGTTACAAGACTTGCCTATCCAATGTGCTAGCGCCGCCGATGTCAGTCTAAGCTTTCGCGACTTGGCATTAACCCAATGCACATGAGGATTGAATGCATATAAGCTGGATATGCCCCAGTGTCTGAGCTTTCCTTCTTTTTCCCTCATGTCGCTTTGGTCTTTTCCTCCCTTCCTCTACTAGAGGACATTCGTCATGTGGACCACAACCTCCGGCTTGCGGGGCAAGAAGCTCCATGTCGCCATCACCTTTACATCCGTCGTCGGATTCTCACTTTTCGGTTATGATCAGGGCTTAATGTCCGGTATCATTTCTGGCACCCAGTTTACCAAGGAATTCCCCCCTCTCCATGGTGACTCCGAGCACGTCGCTGTCCTGCGTGGCGCGGTCACTGCCTGTTACGAACTTGGTTGTTTCTTTGGTGCTATCTTCACTATGATGTACGGCCAACGTATTGGCCGCACTCCTCTCCTAGTGGCAGGTGGTCTCCTCATGGTCCTCGGTACTGTTATCTCCACTGCTGCCTTCGGCCCTCACTGGGGACTGGGACAGTTTGTTGTCGGACGTGTCATTTCCGGTCTTGGAAACGGCATGGACACCGCTACTATCCCCGTTTGGCAGTCTGAGTGCTCTCGCGCTCACAATCGTGGTTTCCTCGTCTGCTTCGAGGGTGCTATCATCGCCGTCGGTACCTTCATTGCCTACTGGCTTGATTTTGGTCTCTCCTATGTCGACAACTCGGTTCAGTGGCGTTTCCCCGTCGCCTTCCAGATTGTGTTTGCTATCCTCGTCACTGCTGGTGCACTTATGCTTCCTGAGTCGCCTCGTTGGTTCGTTATGCAGGGTCATGACCAGGAAGCCCTTCAGGTCCTCGCCCAGCTTAACGATAGCGCTATCGATGCGGATGATGTGCTCGCCGATTTCAACCTCATGAAGGCTGATCTTAAGGCCATGCAGAGTATTGAGGCCGGTAGCAGCTGGGGTATCCTCTTCACTGGCGGTAAGACTCAGAACTTCCAGCGTATGATGATTGGTTGCTCTGGTCAGTTCTTCCAGCAATTCACGGGCTGTAACGCTGCTATCTACTACTCGACCCTACTATTCCAGCAGAACTTGCATATGGAGGGCAAGCTTCCCCTGGTTCTAGGAGGTGTGTTCGCCACTGTCTATGCTCTCGCTACTATCCCATCTTTCTTCATGATTGAGAGGGTCGGTCGCCGTAACCTATTCTTGATTGGTTTCCTCGGCCAGGGTCTTAGTTTCATAATCACTATGGGTTGTCTTATCGAATCGAACGCGCAAAACGCTAAGGGTGCTATCGTCGGTATCTTCCTATTTATCTGCTTTTTCGCTTTTACTACGCTACCTCTGCCCTGGATCTACCCCCCGGAGATCAACCCCCTCCGCACCCGTACTAAGGCCGCCTCTGCTTCCACCTGCATGAACTGGATCACCAACTTCGCCGTCGTTATGTTCACTCCTGTGTTCTCTAACCAGTCCGACTGGGGTATCTACCTCTTCTTCGCGCTTGTCAACTTTATCGCTATCCCGTTCGCCTGGTTCTTCTACTGTGAGACCGCCGGTCGTGATCTCGAGGAGGTTGATATTATCTTCGCCAAAGCCCACGTTGAGGGCAAGTGGCCTTACCAGGTCGCCCAGCAGCTGCCTAAGCTCTCCATCGCTGAAATTACCCAGATGCAGAATGAGCTGGGTCTCGATACCCCCGACCTCCGGGTCAACACCGAGGCCGAGAAGGCTGAGGCAGCCATGAGCAGCGGCAGTGAGGCCAAGCACGACGAGTAAATGCTCCAACCATCGATTGCCTTTGGTTGATGTCGGCTGAGTGACATTCGTGGAGCGAATTGAATTAATCATTTGTCTCGGATCTCATTATCTTGTGACCATAGATTCTCTATACCCCCGTCTTACGGGAGAGCGAGCAGGCTAGTATGTAGATAGTCTGCTTTGCGATCTCTTTTTCTTTTCTCTATGTTCCATTTTATCTAAATACACACTTTTTACCCCTATCAATTTTGCTTCCATCTCGACCTTCTTGTATGTAAATGCATGATGCATCTCCACTAGTGCTGCCCTCGTGCTCGAGTCTGTAGACCTGCGATCAGATCAGCGCAGTAGTATGTATCTCCCCGGTGGGGATGCATGTAAACAAGGCTTGACCATACATAATAATTCATACATTGATATTTTGGTGCAGAGTTGATCAAATTAACATCAAATCAACCAAAGCATACCATTTAGATTCAATATTCGGAGTTGTATTTGTCTATGTTGTAACCCATAATCAAATCGAGTGCCTTTGAAGCCCCTGCAGATCGCACGTCGATTGGAGGAAGTCTAGGAGAGGAATGTCCGTGTCTCAAGACAAGAAGGATTTGCATGTGCTTCGCATAAATTCCATGTGTTAAATTTAATTTGGAACACATATGGATACAACGTATACATACAGTACGGCCTGACACTGAAGCCGGAGAGCCGAGCCATGTGACAATCTCCGGACACATGCGAAACGAACTACAAACCGTACTCGTCATAATTTCTTAGTTTAATGGTAAAGGGGTTTAATAAATTAAGAAATCATATCTAGACATACTAATAACGCTAATTCGTCAATGACCTAGCCAGCCGCAAAAGTACTTTTTTTCCTCAACGTCTCCCCAAACTTCCACAAAAACACTGGCGCTGGCACTCCAATGACGATAGCCACGAATGCCAGCAAACTATTCCCCCATCCATATTCCAAAGCACTATACATGTACGGTGCGAAAAGTGGAAACCCAAACCCAGCTATCGAGCGCAGGAATGCACCAGCAGCAAGCGCACTAGCCGCAAATCGTGTATAGGTATCAACCATATAAGTCTGGATGCACTGGAACGCAATAATATTGCCAGTACCAAACAGTACAGCACCGATGTTCGGCGCGATCCAATGGCAGTGGTACTGAGCGGTCCAGCCGTAGATGAACAAGCCAGCGGGAATAAAGAAGGCGCCGACGAAGAGCAGCGGGACGCGGAACTCTGGTTTTCCGACATCGGCATTGCGGGCCTTAAAACGGCGGTAGATGCGGTCATTTAACGGGGCGCAAATCTGTGAGCCGAGCCAGAAGCCTAGTCCGAGAGAGATGTAATTCAGGCCGCCGATTCCGGTCGATTCGTTGTAGTAATTTGGGCTTGTCCAGAGGCTGGGGAATGTTGAGAGGACGAGGTACATGATCCCATAAATGTAAGCCATGAATAGCGCGAGAACTTGGACGATTGGCTGGGTGAGGAGGAGGCGGAAGGGACGGATGAGTGAGCTGCGCAGGACTTCCGGGAGGGTCTTGTTTTGGCGCTCTGCTTCTGTTTGATAAGAACCGTCGCCTGTCTCTTTGCGCAGGCGGACGGCGCGGTCGAGGAGGATTTTCGGGCCGTAGCTCTCGCGTAGGAAGAAGAGGCCCATTACTTGGATTAGGCCGTCGGTTATTGAGGTTGAATAGAACACCCAGCGCCAGGTTGTGTTTTCCGCGATGAAGCCTCCTGCGATAGGGCCGAGAGCTGGGCCTAGGAGTGGTGCAAGACTGTAGATTGCGATGCCCTTTCCGCGCTCTTCAGCCCGGAAGCAATCTGAAAGGACCCCGCCGCCGATCTAGATGCGGTTAGATATAAGCTTTTCTTGGGGGAGGTTTTGCGACTTGGCTTACTGCTAGCGGGGCACTGCCTCCTAGTCCAGCGAAAAAGCGGCAAACTATCATTTGGACTTTCGTTTGTGATACCGCGCACCCGATGTTGAAAACTAGGAAGAAGAGGTTGGCGAGTTGCAGAACGATGGTTCGGCCGTAGATCTCTGACAATGGCCCGAGGAATAACGGGCCAACGGCGTAGGCCAGAACGAAGATTGAGAGCATAAGTTGTGAGACTACCTCATCCGTGACGTTGAGGTCTGCTGCCAGTGATGGCAGTGCTGGTGCAACCATTGACGAAGAGACCGGTGAGATGAATGTGAATAGTGATACGGTGATGGTAGCAGCCCACTTCTTCTTGTTACTCCAGTTTTTCGGGTTTTCAGGGTCTTCAGGACCGTCCCATTTTACCTGTACGACTTAATATGGAGTGCAGATTTGGGAACAAAGCAACCTACCAGTTTTGGGTCGTGATAAGAGCGGTTCGATTTCGTCGTCCTAGACTTTTCAAGTTCGGGCTCTTCAATATCGGCTTTTTCTAGGTCCAGATTGCGCTCGTTCACAATCCCGTTGCGCACTTCCTGGATATCATCGGGCTCCTGTTCGTTTTCGACAGACGGTTCATCAAAGTTGGACTCATCGTCGCTGTGATATACTGACTGGTCATTGAGATGTCGTCCCGAATAAACTCGATCCACCTGGGTCGCTCCTGAATTTGACAAAGACCGCAGCCTCGTCCTCAGAGAACCAGCCAAGCTCTGAGATCGTGACTGTGTTCTTGATGCCTGAAACTCGGAATCGGTACTGGATATTGATACCGACTGAGATCTGGTCGAGCCAGATTCTTTTTGATCTGACATTATCGATGCTCCTACGGAGAACCAATCGACAATAATTAGGGAAAGGAATGAAAAATTTCAATAGACTAAGCCAACTAAATGGGCACGCGACACTGATTCTCTCGTGGAAAAAAGCCAGACCTAAGCAACGGGAAACGTTTTTTATATCAAATCAGTAGCCACAGAGGAAAGAAAAAAACACCAGGCAGACTGATGGCATATTATTCCAACCATTGCGAACGGCGATAAAGCCAAAAAGGACCTTAACACCGCCGGAAGAAAACCCACTCTCCAATTTGCAATATTGAGCATAGTGATTGGCTGGTACTTAAAGCTTGACACGAGATTGACCCCTGGCGAGACCCCATTGCCCCTCTGGTCATCACAAATTTTCCTGCATACCGGCGGCCTGACCCGTCTTGAGTTGCCATCAGGGAAGTGTCTATGTGGAGAAGCCGGTATTCGTGGTTCCATTTGCAGCCTCAGGCGTCGATTGTCGGGTCTTCGGCACATAGGTCACGTGTAGTAGCTGATCGCCAATATGCCACATTGGGAGACCGGTGCATGAGTTATCCCGGTTCCGGGATATATCTTCGTGGCTAACGCTCATGCTGGTTTATGCCCGCTACGTACAGCTATCCTCGGGATCTTGCAGCCTCAACTTGCTTGGGCATTTGCTGGCAACATTGGTGGCAAGTATGTGAGTATTTCTTCGGATGTCCGATCGTTCTGGTAGTCCGATTTATGTTGTAACTTGTCTAGACTGCCGATTGTACGGCATGGCTGATGCCCAATCCTTTTCTTGTTCTGGTATTCATTTTTTCTGAGAGAACTAAATGTCCAACTAATGAAAGTAAAAGAGCAGCAGTAGTACCCAGCGACCCTGAATGCGTCAGAGTTCATATGGCGGGTCTGGTCGTGTACTGGTTAGTCTCCTCGTTGTTGTTGCAGCATGCAACATTAGTTGACAGAGCCCTTTCTCCAATGCACGACCATTTCAAGTTAGATAACCCCTAGGGTACTGGGGTAGGTCGGGAGTGAAGTCTGAGTTTTCCCTGAAACCTTCTCTGAAGTGTGTGCTAGATTGCTGCATATATGACAATGTGCGGCATGAGGAAGCTGAGGTCCAGGGCTACGGAGAAAAATGCAGTACTGTGGTGATGGATAGTTTTGCTGCCGAACTAAACTTGGTACAGATACAACCAAAGAGGTCAAGTTATTAGAATGGCTCAAAGGCCATCAAGATAGTGTTTTGTATAGATCTCTCTATTAAACGTTGGCTCAGTGCCAAGGTTACCCCACACTTTCTTATCAGTTCTGCACTGAGATACGATTGGCGCTGAGATCCCCTGCCTTTTTCTGATCTCTTTAAAATCAAAGATGCCGCCAGATCGACGTGTGCAACGAATCGTCAGAGTAAGGACCGGTTGTTTGACTTGCAGACGTCGAAAGAAGAAATGCGACGAGACACGTCCAATCTGTGCTGGCTGTCAGCGCAATGACCTGGCCTGCCAGTGGCCTCCAGATGTACCTGGCAAGAGAGATCCCAGCCACGAGCACGAAACTCAAGCATCTGCGACAGATCAGTGCCGACCGAATATTTTCGATGCCATTGAGCAGCTCGATGGGATGTCGATGCCTAGGAGCCCCTTATCGCAACGAGCACCATCTGTTTCATCGAGTGCAGGACACTCAGTGATTATTGGAGACCACTTTGAAGACACGACACTGCAAGAGGAACCCGATAATCAGCGCCGATTGTCAACAGCTACTGGGGCTACCACTACTAGTGATACTCTTGTCGCCTCTGTCTCAATGGGAAACGTGCTGCCACGCAGCCTATCCCTGCTGCCTGGCTATGATGCCGAGTCTTATCAGCTTCTCAGCCATTACCTGGCCACAACAGCCGACTGCATGGCAAATGGCTCCACGCCTATCAACCCCTTTCTGGTTCAGATTGTACCCCTGGCATTTTCTAGTGACTTGTTGTTGCAGCTGGTAATCACTCAAAGCGCCGCTCACCGCGCATTTCGATCACGGGACGAATCAGATACAATTGCCCACAGCCACTACACAAAAGCCCTCCAGCATTTCCGTCGTGGAGTAACGGACTTTATCGACGGGAAAGAATCGAACCCTCTCATGCTCCTAGTGGGAGCACTTCTGATGTGTTTTACCGAGGTAGGAAATCCATAATTCGACAATAATGTGTTAGACAGTCTAACAAAACCAGACAGCAAAGGGTGATATGAACGGGACAATATTCGACCACTTATCCGCCGCGAACTCGCTGTTGGTCAAACTGCTTGCCCAGAGCGACTCGGCAGTTCCACGAGACTTGAAAGATTTCGTCATCGAATACTACACCTATACTGCGACCGTCAGTATGATTTCGATCGACGCTCGCTTTAGTGGGCAGCTTCTCTTAAACTTGGATCTTGAGCAAAGGTCGCGTGAATTGCTTCGGACCCAGTACGTGGGCAACCTGTGCGGTTGCTGGCTGGAACTATTGCTGCTGATCCCGTGTATCTTCGATCTCGGTCGGCAGTGGATCATGGATGATACGCAAGCGGTAATCCCAACAGCTGATGATATTGCTATGTTTGCATCCATCCAAGCCCAGATTCTACGCTGGTCGCCCTATCCCAATGTCGGGACGGAGGTCCGTCTCGCTGGGTTAATCTTCCAAGAAGCCATACTCGTCTATCTATACACCTCCCTAGGTGGCTTCCAATACACCAGTGATGGAATGTATAAAGGCATGGTGGAAAATGCAGTGACAGAAGCCATGTCATACCTGGGTGAGCTGTCGCCTAGTGCGCGCATAAACTCTGGCCTCTGTTGGCCGATCGCTGTGGTGGGTTCATGTCTTCTCAATCCCGACAAACAGGACTGCCTACGAAGGCGATTGAATGCCATGACGGAGACATTTGGTCTTGGAAATATGCACCGAACACTTCTACTCCTCGAAGCAATGTGGCAATCGCCTGCGTCCAAGGCCGGGCCGTGGAATATTTGTCGAGCCATGCAGCAAAACCAAATATGGATCTCATTTGCATGATGTATTGTCATTCTGTTACTCATATTATGTACAAAACTAGCAAAGTCGCCATCCACTCATGCAGCCAAGTTCTTCGGTGCTTCCGTCGCCGGACCCTCCGGCGTAACATATGCCTTTGTCAAGCCACCATCGACGACGAAGTCAGTAGCATTCACGAAACTGCTCTCGTCACTAGCAAGGAAGATCACCGCATGGGCCTGTTCAACTGCCTCGCCAAACCGGCCGGTGGGGAAATGGACCTCACGACGGAAGCGCTTTTCCTTATCATCACCAAGCCAATCCTGCAAGAGAGGCGTGCTATTAAATGTCAGTTCCATCAAGGGCTTTAAACGGGAAAGGGGCAAAATCTCAACGTACTTGAGAGGTGCAGGACAGAGCGAATTGAATCGGAAACCTTCGCGGGCATGGACAATGGCCAGCTCCCGAGTCATTGCCAATACAGCACCCTTGCTAGCGGTATACGCCAACTGCGGCGTCGCAGCCCCAACCAGCGCAACCATACTAGCAGTATTAATTACGCTAGCGCGCTTCTTGCCATGCCTCCGGAATGCGCGCACAGCATGCTTCGAGCCGAACCACACGCCCTTCACATTGATATTCATCGTGCGATCCCAGATATCCTCGGGACACTCCTCTGAATCTCCATCCTTGGGGTGCATGATTCCAGCATTATTGAAGATGATATCTAGTCCACCCCAGGCGTCGAGATGAGCGACTGATGCTTCGATGTGGGTCTCGTTTGACACGTCGACGACTTTAGTTTCGACTTTTCCGGTGCGGGTTGAGGCGGGCACGACGCTGTTCACTTTGGACAAGGCTTTGTTCAAGCCTTCGTCACTAATATCGGCCATTAGGACGGAGGCGCCTTCACGGAGCATGAGGATTGTGGTTTCGAGGCCAATGCCTCTGCTTTTGTTAGGTGTGTCTTTGGTCGTTGGTGGATAGAGGCACATACCCAGCTGCGCCTGTAACGATGGCATTCTTGCCTTCGAGACGCCCGACCATTTTGATACTGTGTGCGTGATATGATATAAGGAACTAGGGAGTAACTGGAACAGCTTGCTGGAATAGTTTTGAGTAGTTGGCAAGAATAAATAAGAAAGACCGCAGAGTGTAGGCCGTTGATAAAGGCCTGAATTTATACCATTTTCAATCTCCAATATCCAGCCCACATGGTAAATTAGACCCAGCCACGTAGTCCACGCGCTACATTATCCCCCGTTCTTTTCCAAATCATCTCAAAAACGTGGTATGAATTCAAAGCTCTATCGCGCACCTAATACCCCACCTGACGGCGCGGTGAGCTCAACACGCAGGGCATGAGGGGTAGCTGTTAGGTAGATCGTCTACCATTCAGCTGTATGAAGCATTTTCCGGTATTGACTATCTTTGGTGGGGTCCCGGGGCTAAGGCAGCGCGGTCCGGGACCGCGCTATAGTGGGGCCTATTTAGGTGAGCTTCATACAATTTATTGAAGAGTATGCAGATATACGCGGATGTTCATACGACTCATCCGTGGTACCTCAATTGCAAATTTCCTGTGTTGGCTATGGTTGGTTGTCCCGTGGCTCTAAGTTTAGAGTTATAGGAGACATGCTCGGACAGTTGGATAGTGGAATAATTGATTGAATGTAACTAACATTCTTGGAATCTCTTAAATTGTTCCAAACTATAACACTATTTAATTATTCTCAAAACTATCTACTCATGCCGAGCTATCCTTGATGTGGTAACTCTTGAGCTTCACGAATCCGTCGTATCCCCGTGGCCCAAGAGTGCATCCCAAACCTGATGTCTTCCAGCCAGTCCAGGCAAGATCCTAATATGCAATATTAGCATGAACGAGTAACAAGTCGATTCAGAAATTGACAAAATATCTTACCGGGCTTGGATAGTCACAGCGATTAATGAACACTGTACCAGCCTCAACACGATCGATCAGTTCCTCTCCGCGAGTGATATCCTTCGTCCAGACGCTCGCCGTCAGACCATAATCACTATCATTCATCAACGTAATAGCTTCTTCGTCACTGGAGACCTTCATAATTGGCATCACAGGACCGAAAGTCTCCTCCTTCATCGTAGCCATGGTATGGTTGACATTGGTCAACACAACCGGGGAGACAAAGTTACCTTTTTGGATCTGAGGGTTGTTTGCCACCTCGAAGCTTCGATTCTGAGGAGTAGAATTGACAGCCCCTTTAGCAATTGCATCCTTGACGTGAGCAGCGATCTTCTCCATGGCCTGTGTTGAGATGACAGGGCCTGTTGTTGTGCTTTGATCCTGCGGGTCGCCGAGTTTATACCTGATTTGGATGTTAGAGAGATATCCTTTTTCAAAATGTAATCAAACGCACGATTTCAGCTCCTCCTGCACAGCGCAAACAAAGTCGTCGTAAATCTTTTCATGCACGTATACCCGCTCTATGGAACAGCAACTCTGTCCGGAATTGAAAACAGCTCCGTCCACGAGTTGCTCTGCGACGTGCTTCACGTCGGCATCTGGCCGAACATATGCGGGATCATTTCCACCGAGCTCGAGGTTGACGGGCTTGATGTGCTGGGCGGTTGCCTCCCTGAGCCTGGTCCCACCTGCAGTTGATCCGGTAAATGAGACAGATTGAATCTCGGGAATCTGTGCCACCTTGTCCAACACATCCAGGTTTCCAATATGAATGACCTGAAGGACCTGAGGCGGAAGCCCTGCTTCAGTAAAGACCTCGAGCAGTCTATTTCCAAATAGCGGGGTCTGCGGCGAAGGGCGCAGGATAACGCTGTTACCAGCAAGAAGTGCCGGGACAAGGGCATTGACAGTAGTCAGGTAAGGATACTATAATATTGATGAGCAAGGCTGAAGATACATCAATAGCAGTGCACACTCACATTCCAAGCACCCGCGATAAGCACTGGCCCCACGGGAACACGCTTGACCATTCGCCGAAAACCGGCTTCTGGCCGACCAGGGAGATCGGACAGGCTCTCTTCCGCAATATCCATCAAGTACTCGGCGCGCAGACGCATGGTGTTGATCTCCGATGCACAGTACCGGATAGGTCGCCCCATTTGTGCGGTCAGTTCCCTAGCCAGATCATCGCGGCGCTGCTCAATAATGTCCAGCGCTCGTTTGACAATGTCTTTCCGAACCTCCAGAGAGGTTGTTCTGTAGCACTCAAAGGCTTGCTTTGAGGCAGCGGCAACTTTGATAGCTTCTTCGAGTGAAGTGCCAGGCTGGTCAAAAATGACCTTGTGCGTTGAGGGGCAGATAGTTCGAATTTGATTTGACATAGCGCAGGTTATGTATCTGGTATTGAAAAAAGAGTAGAATCCCAAAGGTGGGAGAGGTGGACTTTATAGCGCGGAGCCGGTTGCGCGGTTGCAGATCTTACAGCTTATATTTTTATAATTTTATTTTATTATTCCACTTTTATTCTTTGTCTGTTGATTCTGTATCTGTTCAAACTACTTGGTCTTCGCGTCTAATATGAATCTTGCAATCACCTTTGCTATCAACCACCCATCATGGGAATCGCCCACTCTGGACAACCCATCGTTATACAGTTCATCATCAAACAACCCATTCTCATGTCTGGCTTCGAGCAGGCATGACATGATTCCTTCATTGTATTCCGGGTGTCCTTGTACCGATAGCACTCGTTTGGGCAAGTAAAGACCCTGAACTTCACACTTTAGACTTGTAGCCAGATTCGCGCAATCAACTGGAGTATCGAAGACAATATCCCGGTGCATTTGTTCAATGTTCTGTATTCAATCAGAATATTGCCCAATTGAGCTTGTTCGGGTGTTTCTTCACTTGCCAGTGTATCCTTTCCAAACAGTTCCTTCCCGGCCTCAGTCAGAGTGAGCTTCTCGACAGAGACCTCCCACCCAGCCTTATTTCTGCCGACTCGAGCTCCCAGTGCCCGAGCGAGAATCTGGTGCCCGAAGCAAATCCCAACCACGGGCTTCTTGCATGTCAAAACAGCCTCACGAACGTTGCTTGTGATATCACAGATCCACTGATCGTCAGCCCAGGCGTCGTGCTCTACCAAATAATATTAGTTGCCCCATTCGGATATTGAAATGGATAGTAACATACTGCTTCCAGTCAGAAGAATGGCGTCCACATTCTCGAGATCCGGAAATCGGCTATTGTCCACCATCTGATGTTCACTAAATTCGATCATAATATCTTTGGACTCCTCAGATATTTCCAAGTCTTTGAAGCCTTGCCTCAAAAGGGTTTGGAACATTGCGTAGTAGTCGCCATACTTTCTGAGAACAGGCTGGATAGGCGTGTCACACACGAGAATGGCCACATGAATGCGAATCGAGGGTGTCATACTGGAAATGTGTACGTCCGTTCTAGATTCACCATGGGCAACGAACCCATCTGGTTAATATGGTTATCTCAATTCCAAATCTCAAGTCTCGTATCTACATATGTACATATGTGTACATATGTAGGTACCATTTCAACATGCCGATAAGCGCGCTGTCCACTGACCCCACAGCGCGGACCGCGGAGCATCTCCGAGAGAACATCCGATGATAGCTTCACCGATGACGTTCATTGTTTTGCGTGTAAAGATATTACGCGCGATTGTCTATCCTCTGCACCGCGCGGGATTATTTTCGTCCTGAGAGATGCGCGGCGTTCATGTTGACCACATGTTGGACCCGCAACCTCAGCAACCCACTATTCACGCAATTGTATAAAGCCACAGGGGCCGGCGAAATGTCTCTTTCAATTCAAACCCCAACTGTTGGACTCAATCAATTAGTCCTGCCGTGATTTGTTGAATTTTTCTCAGAATGACCACGCCCACCATGATCACTGTCGAATCACTCCCCAACCTTCTCGCCGACGACATCAAAGTTAAAGTCGCTGGTATCGATAGCGATGGCGTACTTCGCGGCAAGGTTATGGCTAAGGAGAAGTTCCTTGGGATTGCGGAAAAGGGATTCGGCTTCAGCTCAGCTCTTTTCGGTTGGGATATGCACGATATGCTATGGACAACCGATGCACGGGTCGCACCCCCGGAATCAGGGTACGCAGATTTCCTGGCTGTCCCAGATCTGAACTCGTTCCGCCGCCTACCTTGGGAAGAAAACATTCCTTTCTTTCTAGTCCGATTTCTTGATGATACACGCCCGGTTTCTGCAGATGGGAGGAGTATGTTGAGGAGTCTGTGCGATAAGCTTGCAGGGGAGGGGCTTCATGCTTTAGCTGGAGGTAAGTCACTGAAAATTCCGGTGAGAGGATCTGAAAGGCTGATACCAGACAGTCGAACTTGAATTTATGAATTTCCAGACCCCTTCCGAAGACGGATACAGCAGTGCAGGCTCCCAGCATCCCAACCTCGCTATTTTCCTAGAGAAAAATGCCCCTAGTGCCCTGCGACCAATTACAGCTGGCATGTTCTGCTATAGCTCAACGAGACCGGTTGCCAACAAGAAGTACTTCTACGATATTTTCAATACCAGTGCGCAGATTAACTGCGGCATTGAAGGATGGCACACTGAGGGCGGGCCCGGTGTGTATGAAGCAGTATGTCATCCATCCAGGTCCTTCCATGAACCCCTCTGACACTCTACATAGGCCTTGAAGGTTTCTGAGATTAGTGAAATGGCAGACAAAGTGGCTTTATTCAAGTGAGTGCCGCAAAAACCGCTAACCGTCGGTTGCTTCCAGAACTAACAATAAGCCAACAGGCTCTTAACCAAATCCCTAGGCGTTGACCACGGCGTTACACCATGCTTCATGGCTAAGCCCATGCAAGGCATGCCAGGCAGCTCCGGACACATCCACATCTCACTTGCTGACAATGATGGGAGGAACCTGTTTGCAAGGGATACACCCGAGACAAACCCTCAATGGTCCGACATCGCACACCTTTCAGACACAGGACGTCATTTCCTCGCAGGGCTTCTAGAAGCTCTCCCAGATATTATGCCATTGTTTGCGCCGACTGTGAACTCATACAAGCGCCTCGTTGAAAACTACTGGGCACCAGTGCATATTAGCTGGGGACTTGAGGACCGGATTGCCTCAGTCCGTCTTATCACGCCACCAGTTTGCAAGCCAGGTGCCACACGTTTCGAAGTCCGCATTCCTGGGGCTGATTTGCATCCCCATTATGCGCTGAGTGTCATCCTTGCAGCCGGCTGGAGGGGTGTACAGAAAAAGCTTGAGATCAAGGTCCCACCGATGTCTGCACGCACTCCCGGAGACCGCCCAGAACTTCTTCCCAATACTTTGGACAAGGCTTTGGACCGTTTCTCGGCCCCGGGAAGTGTTGCACGGGAGATTCTGAGTTCGGAGTTTGTAGATTTCTTCACTGCCACAAGACAGCATGAATTGGGTCTTTGGAGAGAGGCTGTGACTGATTGGTAAGTCGGAAATATTGTGCCACCTAGGAATGCCGTACTAACTCAGTTATAGGGAGTTGAAGCGATATATTGAAATAGTGTAAATTTGTAAATTATTGCTGAACGTCGCGAAGCAAATTGATTTCGTGTATCTTTTTCATCTTGACAATTTTGCATATTGAAAAATCCTAAGAATACTTTCTTGGACAACATCTAAGAAAGAGGAGACAACAAGTCTGCTTAAGTTCATGTGCAGTTAACCAAATTGGATATTTGCCATGCATACCCAGGCCCTTTGCAATTCATCTGTCTAAGCCTGTAGGGCCATATTCTTTATAACAACTACTTCTCTGTATGTATAGTTGTTACTGAAATGAAGTCCGAAAAGAGACAACCTAGGAAGCCCTGGGGGTCCCCACGCCCGCTTACGGTATGACAACCACAACCAATGAAGTCTTTCGTAATTGTGCATGTTTCTGCAGGGTCATAGGCTTGTATCGAATAAGATTTAAATCAACTGAAAGTAGATGCTGAGACTCCTCGGTCACCTCTTGTCCAAATAATCACCATGAACCTACCTTGATACATTCAACCTCTTATTCAGAGGCTAAGATACAGAAATGCGCTAAGACTTTTAGGTTTCGGGGTGCCTTTAGGCCGCCCACGTGATGATCGGCAGAAACACCGGGGCTCGTCCGGGGGGGTTGATATCCCCAGAACCTTACATATGTATGTGCTCCTATGTACATAGGAACCATCAATTCATAACGACATTCTGTTCGCAAAGCCATAATGGCTTCGAACATTCCCCTCCCTCTCCCGCCGCGCACCCCTACTCCGCCAGCAGACGACGAATATGCCTCCCAGATCAACTCAGGGATACCCATTGATCGCAATTCCCTATCGCCGCTGAAGGCTTCATTTCCAAAGGGCATCATGGATGCCGAACGCAGAGACACTCTGAGCCCCACGAAGTCCTCTTTCAATTTGGCAACCTCGCCTGAAGATGCAGAGACACCGGTCGAGAATGGTTCGGGCGACATATCCCCCGCCGGGCCGTTCAATTTCAATACTACTGTTATGGCGAAGAGCCCAGTGATCAATTCAGTGAGTTGAAGAGCGCGGATTACCTCTGATGGTGGCGTTGCTAACTTATTCCCTCGTGCTTCAGAACGTGGGACAACGCCGTGGCCACAAGTACAAACACAGTAGCATCTCGCACCAGATCTTCCTCGAGCCTCCTCCTCGCGCGCCACTAGCCCTTCCGAACTCCCTTCCCGTGCCAACACTGAAAGAGTGCAGATCTAGCATGTCGAAGGACCAGAAGACCCGCTTCTGGTGGAGTCTATGCCATATGTTCGTTGCGGCATACACACTCTGGACCGCACATGGCTCCTTGGCCATGACAGCATTGTCGCATCTGATTCTTTTCGATTCACTTGGGGCTCTTTTATGTGTTGCGGTTGATGTACTGGGCAATTTTGAAGTTTGGAAGAGATCGACTATCCGCCACCCGTTCGGCCTCGAGCGTGCAGAAGTTCTAGCCGGATTTGCGATGGCTGTGCTTCTTTTGTTTATGGGAATGGATCTCATCTCCCACAGTCTGCAGCATTTCCTCGAAAAGGCTGGACATGAGCCTCACCACCCGCATGAACATGATCGGGTTTCTCTTGGTAGTGTGGATGTGACTGCAGTTCTAGCTATCTCATCGACGCTTGTGTCGGCAATTGGTCTCAAGAACCATGCTCGAATCGGGAAGGCTATGCGATTTGGGTATATCCAATCTCTTCCATCGGTCTTGAGTAACCCATCCCACTTCCTCACCCTCTCTTGTTCAACTCTGCTGCTGCTTTTACCTCTGGTCTCAATCCGGATATATGATTGGCTTGATAAGCTCCTGTCTGGCACCATTGCCTTCTCCATGTGCTTCCTAGGAACTCGCTTGGTGAAGACACTAGGTTCGATGCTTCTCATGTCCTACTCCGGCCAAGGGGTTTCTGATGTCATCAAGGATATCGAAGCCGACGCTGCTGTGCTCGGCATTGATGACGCTCGATTCTGGCAGGTCCATTATGGGCTATGTATGGCAAACCTCAAGCTCCGAGTCAATGGTTCTGAGGATAATCTTGTCCGGTTACGGGAGAAGATATCCAGCTTGATTCGCAACAGGCTGGGTGGCGGATATGGCGCCGGGGGTCAAAGATGGGAGGTATCTTTGCAATTCACGATTGAGCGTGTATGATCTCTTCAATTTCGATGGCTGATGTCTTATCTGTTTATCTGTGCATGTCTTATTCTACGGGATACCCCTGTATATTATGAACGTTCACTTCGTAGCCAACATCGATGCTTCCAAGTTCAATAATTCAGTATTCCAGGGTATTACATATGTAGTTACATAGGAGCGAATGTACAGTAGCACGTAAGACGCAAACCTCATGTTATTACCTTCGAGTCCAGTTTGCACATCCTCATTCCGTTCATTTCAAGCAACCGTGTATGACATTCTGACAACGGAAATGCCCAAAATATATATATTTGGTATATTTAAGGGAAAAAAAAAAAAAAAAAAAGGGAGTAAATCTTAAGCAAAAGAAAAACTACGGCTTCATGATCCGAATGCGACTGCGAACAGTACTGATTTTCAGTCAATCGCCCTTAGATCACAAGAAAAATCAAATATGGTCTCGGTCTATCGACCACACTGTCCTCATGTACAAATCTGTTACAGTAATTACTTCTTCTTTTACTCTAAAGGCCTAATAAGCTTTATAATTTGACCTTAGAATCAGAGAATTGCTATAATTGAGCTGTGGGGGTTATTCAAACATATAAATTGGGAGCTAGGAGCACCCAAAGGTGTAACTAGTTTTGAGTGCTTGCTAGACCATGTGCTGCCGGGGGTCCCCCTTTCCCTCCCTTCTTTTACTCTTCTGCCATTACCTACGTGAAAGTCTGAGCTGGAAATACCATGGTTTTTCTAGTGTCGGGTTCGGGATGAGTTTCTTCGTATAAATGAGTATCGAATGATTGAGGTCACTGGACAGTAGGAAACATTATGGTATGAAGAATAATCTCATGGGAAACATAGCCCAGGAAGTACTCGGTAATATCACGGAGATAACCGTGAGCTAAATCCAAGTAAAAAGTACATAGGAGAAAACAGACAACAAAGGAATGTATGTATCGCCAATCCAAGGCCTTCATAGAATCCAACGTGCCAATCTCGACAGTTGTCATTGCGTAAGAACCAAATTTACGCATTTTTAGAAACCGTGGCAAGCCAGCTTGAAGGAGACATAGCCAGGCTCAAGGATCTCAGGGAGACACTGGCCCTCGGCGAAGGGGCTGTGGTGGAAAGGAAGGAAGTGCACGGGCTCGCCAGAGCAGCCATCGTTGTTCCAGATGGTCACACCGTCGCAGAAGAATGTGTCCTTGGTGTCCATATGGGCGCGGAAGGAGTAGTTGTCAATGCTCCAGTCACGGTTGACAGTGGTCTTGTCGCAAGTGACGGGAGTGGCGCTCACTTCAGCAGAGAACTTAGGCTCGCCGAGTGCGGGATGGCCAACGTCGCACTTCTCCCAGGACAGGAAACTGACACTGGCAACAGGGAAGCCGGCGTAGACAGTCATGGCAAAGGTTGCCGCGGTGGCAAGTGTCTGTTTTGTGTTAGCAAGTTGTATACATCTGAGTGCAGATGATGGATGGGTGGAATTACCTTAGAGAAGTGCATCTTGGTCAAGGATTTTGGCCTGGTAAAGAAAGTGATTATCCGGCTAGGGAAGGCGTTAAAGAGAGTGTCGATGGTATGAAAATAGTTAGGTTGAGGGACCTGAAGGGGAACTGCGTCTCATGGTATTTAAGAAGCAATGGGCCACGACGATCATCATGGTTGGGTAAACATAGTCTCAAAACACAGCTCTCTCGAGCATGTGGAATGTAGGAATTTAATCGCGTATATGGGTACGGAATAGTATTTTACAGCAAAGGAGGGCATTGGGAGGGCACTGGAGGGAAGGGGAAAAGGGTTGGAATGCGTGAAATCAAAAGTCTTGGCAGGTAAATGTTGATCTCCCGCAAGAATGAAGTACAGGTTCTTACAAAGGGTTCTTACACAAAGGGCCAAATCAACTCCCCTTGGGACCAAAAGGGTGTGCAGTCTGATGGTTTGCTGGACCATTTACTGCAGGAAATCTATATCGAACCCCTGGGGGATATTCCTGGCTTGAGGGATGAGACATGGGACATCTCGATGGATATATATAGGTACATATAGTAGGCAATTTCGAATTGCCCTGGCATGGATGCTCCTTATTATATGATAGCTAGAAAATAGCCATGCAGTTAGGTGGACTAGACACCCCCCGAGAGCAGTTTAAGGGACTACTCGAGATAAAGAAACTCCAACGACCCAAACGCTTGCACGTCGCAGCCAATTCCTCCAAATCAAACATCTCCCCGATGGGAACACCCCACCCAGCCAGAAGATGATGATGCAAGTCAAACTCCGGGTTCAGAGCCGGGTAAACCTCAAAGCTCACAGCATCGGATGCAACAGCCGCAAAATGATTGTCCCATATAAAGCGCAACACCCGCTCACTCTGCTCGATTCCAGCATGCTGCGGCATGCCCTGCTGACTATAAGCCACCCGATCTTCGACTGACATCCGCTCCCACGTTCCAGGCAAGCCAACCCGTAGGAAAAAGATATCGCCCTTCTGGAATTTGATGTTGCATTCGCGCGCGATTTCCTGCACCTCGTCTAGTGAAATACTTTGCCGACTCAGCGCGTTTACGCTGACACCTTTCTTCTCCGCGTAAGAGACGTAATCGATTAGCACGCCGCGCCCGGCAATTCCCTTCTTCGCCCAAAACCCAATGCCAATTCGCGACGAGTTCTCATCTAGAATTTCCTCTGCACTCGTACCGCCATAGAAGAGGCGTCTGTCTTGGTCTTCTGGTGTTGGGGCTGGCGCATTGTGGTGCCGGAGGCCATCCCACTGAGAGGACTGCTGTGGATTAAAGTGGTACTCGTCATCGAAGGCGACGCCCTCGGCAACCCATTTAACACGGTGCTCGAATGGTTTGCGACCGAACCCTGATTTCAGGATTCGTGAGTCTTATGTTTTCTTATTTTGGTCAGATGCCCTTATCTTACCTGGTGGGCTCAAATTCTCCATGTTCCAGTTTAAGCATACCCGCTCGCCGGTCTGGATTTGTGTTCGCGCGGCTCGAGCAATTAACCCGGGCGTTAGTAGGCGGAGCATCCCCAGCCCTTCTTCTTCTGACCCTGCGGGCCCAGGCCAGAACCGACGCTTGTCGGGGAGATCATCGAATGTCTCTGGGAGATTAGGAATACCGGACATGGTTCGGGGCGGAGAGGATTGGAGAAGCAGATTAGCTGAACAACTTCAACGCTTCAAATAGCACAAGCTAATTCAAGTTTCAAGTAGTAGGTTGGATAGGTTGGATATACCCCTCACCTCGGAGGAAGTCCGGTCCCTTGACGTGGGTATGACCCCCGCAATAAGAGCTCATTGCCAATTTGGTCGAATCAAACTCAATGGTCTTTTTGCCAGGGCTTGTTCGGCCGAGATATCAACAAAGCAGGATAAGATACTAGACCTGATTAAGTCTTAGCAAGAGACCTCGGGAGCTGATGTAGAAGTTGAATTCTGTTGCATGGACCATGCCATGCAAATGAATATGGAACCCAATGGACAGCTATGTCTGTGTAGGTATCCCACCTCCTTCGTGATTCCCTTTTTCCTCGTTCCTTCCGAACTTGCCCCGTGTAACCCACTCGCATAGCAATGAGGTAATTGAAATCATGTTTCGGAAGGTGCGATGTCCCTACCTGCAAGTATAAACCCCCCTCTCCCCCTCTTC